>CM065127.1:92500-132500 GCA_033026305.1 Cirrhinus molitorella
AGAAGATGAGTTCAAGACTAGTGTTTGCTGCTCTAGATGTACGTCATAATCTTTGAGGAGTTGAATCATCAGTAGTAATCTACTAGAAAAAGCAAACAATAGCAATATTGGCTTTATGAAAACATCTTAAAGCTGATACGTCTGGGAACACAAGATGATAAAGAATTGTTGAATTTGTTTTTGGAGTTGGATCAGTTCTGTCTGAGAGAATCAATCAATAACCCTTCATCATGCTGAGTGAATCTGTGCTTCTGCAGGCGTCGACTCGTGTTTGTGAAGTTCACGTCTGCGTTTACTGATGCTTTTACAGGCTGCAGAAACGGCCAACAGAGACCTGAGCGAGAAGATGACGCTTCTGCAGAGCGAGATCGACGACAGTCAGCAAAAACAGAAGAACATCAAGAGCGAACTCAAGAGGTTCATGGACGTTCTGGACGGGAAGATTGATGAGCTCCATGAAGTTCGTCAGAGCATTTCTAAACTGGGCGTCGATAACTGAACACACACACACACACACACACACACACACACACACACACACACACAATCTCTCTCTCTCTCTCTCTCTCTCTCTCTCTCTCTCTCTCTCTCTCTCTCTCTCTCTCTGTTTGTCTCACTGAGCTCCTGGTGTGTGTGTGTGTGTGTGTGTGTGTGTGTGTGTGATCTTCTGACTCCTGGTTAAGGGCTACTGATGGTCAATGAGTGTCTCTCTCTCTCTCTCTCTCTCTCTCTCTCTCTCTCTCTCTCTCTCTCTCTCTCTCTCTCTCTCTCTCTCTCTCTCTCTCTCTCTCTCCCACACACACACACACACACATGGACTATAGGGTGAATTTAACCGCTGCAGATCTCAGGGCCGCTTGGAATCGCTGATATGCACAAACACAGGTGAACTGAGAATCACTAAGTGCCTGAAGGTGGCGCTCTCTGTCTCCGCCAGCCCTCACTAACTCTCCTCTGATGTTCACATGAGGAGCGTCCTGTTCACCGCGAGGCGTCGAGCGGCTCCTCATGCAATACCTGCCTCAGGCAGCAGGACGCCCTTCTCCTCTTCTTCTTCTGTTTGTTTGTTTGTGTTTCTAAAAACTGTTTTTGAGATGGTGTCGCATTCAGACTATTCTTATTCTGATTGATGAAAATATGAGCCAAATATCTGCTGTGATGAAGGCAGTTTGCTTGTGTGGTGCAGATGTGTGTGTCGTGCTCAGCAGTGTTTGTGATGTGCTCCTCCGCTGTGTGTGTGTGTGTGTGTGTGTGTGTGTGTGTGTGTTTGACGTTCGGGTGATGGGATAATTTATATGTGTGCTTTTTTTAGAATAATCTCTGCCTTTCCTGAGTCTGTGATTGGAGCGTTTGAGCTTCCCAACTCTCTCCTCAGTTCCTTTCAGTTGTTGTTTTTTCTTTCTTGATGCTGTTTGAATGTTGTGGCTGGTGTATTATAGTGTTTCATGCGGGTGAGTGTCTTTAACATCCTGTACAACACACACACACACACACACACACACCTCTTACTGGAAACTTGAGCCTTTTTCCTGTCTTTCTGGAAAAAAAACACTTTTGTTGATCAAAATTGTAAAATAAATAATTGTGGAAATCTAGTTTATGAAGAAATTCTGTGTTTCTGTAGTTATTTCTGATGTTAGAGGCTCTTACAGGCGGTGGGTGTCTCTCTCTCGCCCTCTGATTGGTGAGAGGATGTGTTGCCTTGGCAACCTGCATCCCACACACGGCTGCTATTGATTGTGTGAGTGTACTGTGCTCCAGATGTGAATAGATTTGTTCATGTAGTTGTTTTATCGTTTTATCGTTAGTAGATTTCTGTGATGTCACTGTACCTAAAAACCTGTTTCCATAGAAACACTTGGCTCTATGATGCTCAGGATCTGTGCGTCACACTTTCGTCTGACACACACACACACACACACACACACACACACACAGTAGCATGGCTTTCCTCTTCTCTCTGGTGGAATCATCTGGACTTCCTGAATTGAAGTGTTTGTCACTATTTTCAGGTGAAAGGGTGAAATCAAATCGGAGCCCCAATGGATCATATGTCTTTAAACAGACCACGGTTTTATTAAAGTCATGATCTAATCAATAAGCCAGTCGTTCAGATCAATCATGGGGATATCAGGTCTTGACACACATTCAGCACAACAGAAGACTTGTATTATTTTACAAACATTTTTCAAATATTGTAATCCAATTTATACACTAACATTTTTTTGGTGTGAATTGTTTTTGTTCAGCAAAGAAATTGATCAAAAAGGCCAGTAAAGAGACAAAAGATTTCTCTTTTTTTTAAATAAACGCTGATCTTTTGAACTATTCATCTGTAAATCCTAAAAAAAAAAAAAGTATGACAGTTTCCACAAAAATATTGGGCAGCACAACTGTTTTCAACATTGACAGTACTCAGAAATGTTTCTTGAGCTGTCAATCAGTATATTAGAATGATTTCTGAAGGATCATGTGACACTGAAGACTGGAGTAATGATGCTGAAAATTCAGCTTTGTTTACAGCCGTTAAATTGTAGTAGCATTTCACAGTATTACTAATTTGACTGTATTTTTATCAAGTAAATGCAGCCTTGGTGAGCAAAAGAGACATCTTTCAAAAACAAAATCATCTTACCGTCCCATAACTTCTGAAAAGTAGTCTGAGTGTATTTGTTTGGAGAAATTGAGTTTGTTACTCGTATCTCATGGTTTTGAAGTGCTATATGGTTATATTACTGATGTAACTCTCAAAACTGAATCAATGTTTCTGAGTCGCCAACAAACCACTCGTAATGTTGACCTGCAGGAGCCCAAGCTCATTACAGCTCTAGTGAACATCAGAGGTAATAAATGTTTGACTGCACTGAATCTTCATACATGATTCATTCGATCCCTTCCATGTAAGGAGTCTCGCTAGTGGAGTTGAAAGACAACCATATTTTTAGCATCAATGTCGAAGCAGATTTTTGTTGAAGTTCGTGGCCACCCAGATCCAGTCTGTATCCAGACCAGATGGTCACTGCAGTCACCCAGATCCAGTGCAGATGGTGGATCAGACAATCTCTACAAATGTCAGCAGAAACCACATCAACTAGATGAGCCCCAGAGACCGATCCCCAGCGAAAACCTCCTCACCTAGACGGCCATCGGCACAAGACCACAGCGAACCAGACGAATCCTCTGCACAATCTGACTTGGTTTCGTCTGGCCAGAGGAGAACGATGAAGATTTTGGTTGCTATTTTCCTGTTTAACACTGCTTTGACAATCTGTATTGTAAAAAAAATTACTGTCGTATAAAAGTGATTTGACATACCATGAATGGGGAAATAATTAATGGATGTATACAAAACACCTTGAGGTAAATAGTATGTATGATTAATCATCCCTACTGCACACCTATCACTGTGTAGATGGTGAATTATGTTGAATAAATGGTTGACGTTGTTTAACTTCAAATTCAAGGACTTTCCAGGTCCAATAGCCTCAAATGTGGGGACACATTTCAAGTGAGAGTAAGATTACTTTTTGTTACCTTGTAAGATACATTGTTACAGTTTTCATGTTTTGTGTTTTTTTACATTTATTTTTGGCCATTTGACAGAGATCTGATATTCTGTTTGTTGTAAATATGTGTAACTAACGTAAATCAAGCAAGCTACTCTGCATGTGTGGTGAAGTGTTAGCACAATAACACATTTGGGAATAATATGGATTTGTTTCCAGAGAACATCTTGCACAAAATAAAGTCAAGGACCTGTATCTACTCATGTTCATTTTCAAACACTTTCCAGGGGCTTGAATTTTTTTTTTTTTCAGATTCACTAACTATTCTAAAATATTGAGCCATGTTTCCAGTCTGATGTAGTAGAGAATTAAGTTCAGGTTCCCATTGTTTTTTTTTTCTTTTCAGTTTTATTAAAAAAAGTCCAAGTATATCATGCTAGTATTTATTTCAGAAGGCAGACTTATTTTTCAAATGATGGGACAAATATCTGATTTTTCATGACATCTTAGAAGAAGGTTGATGTTGTAATCACATATCAGTAATAAAATACACAGTATAATAATTGAAATAAAATAAGGTTTTGAATTGTAATATATTAGTGTATTTCCACACGTCGACCACAGTTTGCGAACCACTGGTTGAGGCTTTGATACTATCACCGTTTCCAAGAAAAGAAAAGCTGGGTTTCTGGGTAAGTCACAGACCTTCCATCAAACACAGACGAGCGTCTCCAGTCCTGATCAGGCACTTTAATGAAAGCGTTCACAGATCACTCAGAGTCACAGACGTTACTCATACATTTCTAATGTTCAGTGCAATTGGCTGTATTTTCATGGAAAATTATTTCTATAATGCTATTATGAGTCAGTGCAAAAACCCAGAGTTTGGCAAAGGAAGTTAACTATGACGATCTGAAATCGCAGCAGCAGCGTTTGTGAATCACAGACATTTAACTCTCCCAGTCTCCAGACGGCGCGTCCGACGGCTCCTCATCATCGGAGTCGTTAGACACCTTCTTCATCCTCATCATGGCGGCTTTGATGCTCTTCTCGAGCTCGGAGTCAGTGCTGTGCGTCGGGCCGCTGGAGGGCGGGACTTTCTTCAGGGCCACACCTTGACGGATGGCTGACAGCAGGCTGTTCCTGATGTCGCCGCTCTCCGCGTTGACCGTGACCTTCCTCAGCTGTTTCTGTCCGCGCTGCAGAGACGCTAACAGCTCGTCCATCGTTCCTGCGCCGCAAACACGTCAAACGGGTCAAACTCGTACACAAACGTCTCAGATTTCAACTCAGAATCACTCATCAATATTTGTCCCGCCACAAACCCTTTCTAAGAACCTCGAGCTGCTCCTGAATGTGACGCCCGAGACGTCTTCCTCTAATGACTGGCTCGGCTTTGAGGATTTAAGACGAGTCTGAGATTCTCTTAAGCTTAAGAAGATTTTATAAGAACTTGATTTCTTAAGTACAAGAAGAAGATAAGTATTTTTTAAAATACATAAACTATTCATAACTCTTTCCTTAAGATAAAACTTGAGAATAAAACAGCAGTTAAGGATTTAATTTTATATTTTGTGAATCTGGCCTGTAGAGATGCTCCTCACATTTCTCATAAAGCAACACCTAATTAACCCTATTTCACAGCAGTTATTAATCTAGAGTTCATAATACTGTATGAATGAACCATTGTTAGTTTTTTAAACGCACACAGAATACGGTTTAGAAACACTCCCATCATGGGCGTCAGAACCATTGTATGCGTGTGGCACAGGACGCACCCACTTTTGAAGACCAATGATCTCATCTCTAATCTCTAATTCAGCTATTATATCTGTACACTTTTCGAAGCGCCGTCAGTCAAATCCATTGTATGACGAATGCCCTTTATGAATTAAACTCCATTTAACTACAGCCTTAAATTACACACCGCTGCTTCCTCAAATCAGTCAGTCAGAGTCCACATAAATTCAACTCTTTCTGTGCTTTCACTAGTTTTTCGTGCCTGATGTATTTCAGAGACACAGCAAAAGTAAACAAAGCAGCGTACCTTCTGCTCAGATACACCTAACTCTACCTGATACTTTATTAAACTTTTCAATTATTTCATTTAATTTTTATTGAAAACAAATGCCTTCCCGATGTGATACGAGATGTGAAAAGGGAGACGATTTCGCCAAAAGGCGTACACGAACTCCCATGGCTCCCAGCAGACGCGATCATACAGCAGGAGGAGACTCACCTGAGTTCTGCTCTAGAGTGTTTCGGATGGGCAGCTTCTCACTGATGGGAGGGGCAGAGGGAGGAGGAGGGGGAGGGGGGAGGGGTGGAGGAGGAGGAGGAGGAGGAAGAAGAGGAGGAGGATTAATAGGAGGAGGAGGAGGCGTCTGGTCTGTCTGTGCTGATCCCGATCCAGGCGGCAGCAGAATCTGCACCGGTATGTCGCGCTGCTTCTGACTCCGCCTCTTCCTGTGGGGGGTGGTGCTCTGTGGGCCCAGGCTGATGATTGACAGGGGCTGGGAGGAGTCATCTCTGCTGAAGTCATGTGACACTGGCTTCACATGAGCCGTCTGTAACGCATACTGACCCTGATGCCTCTAAACTCAGAGAAACACACAGGAAAAAACAGTGAAGCCATGCTGAAAACAACACACACACACACACACACACACACACACACACAGGTGTGTACACACACACACACACACAGGTGTACACACACACACACAGGTGTACACACACACACACACACACACACACAGGTGTGTGTACACACACACACACACACACACACACACACACACACACAGGTGTACACACACACACACACACACACACACACACAGGTGTGTACACACACACACACACACACACACACACACACACACACACACAGGTGTACACACACACACACAGGTGTACACACATACACACACACTTCTCTGAAGCAGCGCAGTCTGTTGAGCGTCTTTGCTCTCTCATTCTCCACCCACTGCTTCATCTGCTCATCCTCAGATCTCCTCTTCTCTCGTTTCTGATCAAACACACAGGAGAAACACATGTTTAGAGAGGAATCTCTCTGCTTCAGTTCATGACTGTGAGCTTGAATTGGACATGGACATGGAATGACAGGAACAGGAACTAAATTCACCATGAAGAAGAAATGCAACACAAAAACTTCACCAGTCCAACAGAATTCTGGGAAAAGAAAGTGCTCATCCGCTGTTTGATTTATTAGATATAACGGAATCAATTCAACGCTAATTTCCATGAGCAGCTCATTGTGTGACAAGACACTTATCCCACGAGACGAGACACGAGACTGGCTTCACGAGACGAGACGAGATTTTTTAACTTTTTTAAAGAAATCCTCAATTATGAAATATATAGGGAAAAATAGTGTTTTATTCAACCGAAAAACACAAAAAATATAGGTGCATTTGATATGAACTTGTACTTTATGAAATTAAACTTCTATTTTAATGAATTATATGCAGTAATAAACATGTAAACTAATGCTGCAGGATTCTGGATCAATAAAAAACTTTTTTTTTTTTTAAATCACGATTCTCTCATGATTCTAAAGAAAAAAGATTAGATTAGAAATCTAAAACAAAATAACATCATTTACTAGTGATTCTGACACAACGTTCATTGCTTAAGTCTTTTTAAAAAAAATATATTTGATCAAATTAATTTTGCAATTACTAAAGACTTAATTTACTATTGGAATACCACAGAAATAATGATTATTATGTGATTGAAAGACAGGAATAAGGTTTCATTGGTGTTTGAACAAAGATTGCAATCTTTTTATGAGTAATGGTGCGGCTCTAATGTATCACGTTCTGCCTAGACCAGACAGATCTTCAGTTCACTATACACACACACACACACACACACACACACACACACACACACACACACACACAAGTTCACTATACACACACACACACACACACACACACACACACACACACACACACAAGTTCACTATACACACACACACACACACACACACAAGTTCACTATACACACACACACACACATACACACACACACACACACACACACACACACACACACACACACAAGTTCACTATACACACACACATACACACACACACACACACACACACACACACACACACACACACAAGTTCACTATACACACACACATACACACGATACAGACACAAAGTTATGAGTTTCATGAGATGTGCGACTCTGATCCCATCATCTTTCACTAATCTCAGATGGTCATGTGTTGCGTCTGTGTGCGAGTCGTACGCTGCATCACCAGAGTCAGTCACAGCACGCGTGTGTCGCATTCACCGCAGGGGAAACGAGCGTGAATCAACTGAAACACGCCTCAGCGGCCTCAGCTTCTACAGACGCTCCAGCGCAGGGAATTCTGGGAACGTGAACGTCACCCCGCCGGACCGACGGAAGGCTCGGTCGTCGTGGCAACTCGGTCGGCCTACGGTACCGTGACTCATTATGGGATGCTTTGTGGGGTGATACGGCGGGTCGTGGTTACCATGGTTACTCACCAGCTGCGCGGTGTGGTGCTGGCGCTGCTGCTCAGATCTCTGCACGACCGAACGCTGCTGCTGCTCATGAGCCTGAACACACAACTCCTGCGGACACACACACACAGATAAACACTCATGACGCATACAGACAGTGTGTGTGTGTGTGTGTGTGTGTGTGTGTGTGCGCGCCTACCCGCTGGTTCCTCAGGTAAGCTCTGCGTGATGAAATCGCTCCTCTTTTGCTCTCCAGTTGTTTCAGGTGCTGCTTCAGGTGTGAGTGGGCGGGACTTACATCCACCTGAACATCCTGCAGCTCCTCGGGGTCCTCACAGGTGTCATAATACACCACCTGCTCCTGCAGCTCTGCAGAACACACACACACACTCCTCAGTCAGTTTGGTTACGTTACACTTGTAATTAAACACGGCTCTCTGTCAGACCATTTGTGAGCTCCAAATATTCCGGTAAATATAGTAAAAGCTGAAGTCAGCGAGACTGCGGGAGCGACGGGCCCCATGAGCGAAACACACTCGCACTCAATCATCTGAGGCTCAGCAGAGAAACAGCAGAAGGCAAAGGAAAGCACAGACTTTGCTTTATTCAACATCAGGGAAATCAGGCCCTTTCTTTCGGAACATGCTTCACAACTCCTTGTTCAATCTCTTGTTCTGTTCAGGCTGGACTATAGCAATGCTCTCTTGGCAGGTCTTCCAGCCAGTTCTGTCAAACCTTTACAATTAATCCAGAATGCAGCTGCAAGATTCATTTTCAACTAGCTGAAAAATACACACGTCACACACCTCTAATGCTTGCTTACAAAACCAGCACTGGCTCTGCACCCCTTTACCTGAATTCACTGCTTCAGTCTTCTGTGCCTCTAGAAGCTGATGTTCTGCAAGTCAACAGAGCATTACTGTTCTCCCCAGAGAGGCACAAAATCGCTTTCACTGACTTTTTCCTTAAATGTTCCCTCTTGGTGGAATGACCTGCCCATTTCAATCTGAGCAGCTGAGTCCTTAGCCATCTTCAAGAATTGGCTAAAAAAACATCTTTTGTGTCTTTATTTGACCCTCTAAATCTTGCACTCTCTATTCTATTTCTATTCTTAAAAAAAAGAAAAGTGTCTATTTTTTGTCATCCATCTTTTCTAACTTTCTTTTTTTCTTTTCTAAAAAAAAAAAACTATTCTTTTGTCAAAAAACCTGTCTTGCTCTATTCTTTTTCTATTCTATCTGTTTTTCTTTTTATTTACTAAAACACCTTGCTATGTATACCGCACTGAGCTAATCTGAGACGTTCAGTTTTGTTGGTTTGGATTGCTTCCATTATCCTCATTTGTAAGTCACTTTGGATAAAAGTGTCTGCTAAATAACTAAAAGTAAATGTAAATAATACATTTAATAAATGTGTGTGTGTGTGTGTGTGTGTGTGTGTGTGTGTGACCTTTGATCTGTCGCTGTGTGCTCTTGATCTGTGTCATCAGCAGCAGCTCTTCATTTTTCAGGATCTCGAATCTGCAGTCATGAAGCTCCAGCTGTGTCTCATAATACTGCAGCTCCAGCTCACGCACCGCACTCACGCCCTCCGCCACGCCGCGCATCTGCAGAGACACACCTGTTAACAACCGCTTCACCTGACGCTGTGTGTGTGTGTGTGTGTGTGTGTCATCTGACAGCACAGCATTAAATACTGATGTGTCACAGATGATCAGCATCACTCGTCTCCACAGAAACCAACAGGTCTTGAATTCAGACTAGGGTTTGTGTGATATTATAACATGACAAACCAGAAATACACAAAACATCAACATAATGCCCATAATGCACTTTAAAACACTGCATCTGAATGACGGCAGAGTGAAACTGCTCCCTCTAGTGGATCATGTCAAATTCTGCGACATAAACACTGAAAGTGCTTATGAATATGCAAATACTGATCAAACTAGGGGTGGCCAATATGGCAAAAATATCAGATCACGATTTATTTTCAGAAATATCACGATTCACGATTTTATCACTATTCTTTGACGTGTTGGTTTTACTATTTTGCAAGTTGTCTGAGCTTTAGCTAAACTAATTTCCCTTTTTTTTTTTTTTTTTTTAAAAGCCTTTCAAGGTAATGGCAGAAATTTAGGCCAAAGTGAGCGAAGATAAAAATCTTTGTCATGTTATCTTTGTTAATAAAACATAAAACACTATGTACTTATACATCAATTGTACATTGATTCTTATTAAAGCAACTGTATGAAAGTTCTTCAGTGAAAAGCAGTGATTTTTCTCTTTGCGGTTTGTTGTTTTATTAACAATTAAAAGAATAGTTTGCCCAAAAATAAAAATTCTGTATTCTGTCTGTCAATGCTGTCCTTCTGTTTTATTTTTATAGCATCATTTACTCTCTCCCAGGTTCTTTTAAACCTGAATGAGTTTCTTTTTTTCTGTTGAACGTTATTTATTTGATCATTTCTGTTGTTAAATTCAATATTATTTTATTAAATTTCAATATATATTATTTTGTGTTTAGCACAAGAAAAAAAAGTATACAAGTTTGGGACAACATGTGAGTAAATAATGCCAGAATTATAATTGTGGGTGAGCTATCCCTTTAATGACGAGTGGCAGCATGTTTAGTTCTGTCGCTTTAAGAGCTGCATGCATCTAATATACAGGCACACGCAATCGTTTACTTTCACTTCAGACATAAGCAGCTGTGTTTATATGTAAACCTTG
This sequence comes from Cirrhinus molitorella, assembly GCA_033026305.1. NCBI lineage: Eukaryota > Metazoa > Chordata > Actinopteri > Cypriniformes > Cyprinidae > Cirrhinus > Cirrhinus molitorella. The sequence continues at coordinate 103,265 of CM065127.1, forward strand.
TGTGTTTTAACAATATTAGCATAATCAGACACGATACATAACTTAGTTCAGTAATTAGGCTCTATTTAACAGGTTTGTAGTGTGCTCTGGAAAAGAGCATGGATGTCAGAACAGCGCATATGAAATGCTTAACCGGCTTGAAGCAAATAATGTACTTTTGTGATTGTGAATAAGTGCAGTGTCCTGTGATTCTAGCGCTGAATTAACTCTGTTGTGAAAGTATGTCACGTTTACAGTATATTATAGCTGCAGCTGATAGAATAGCACCATACTACGATAATTCTCCAAAAGCAGATCGCAGGGACATTTTCAAAAATATATAATCAATACAATCAATATAAACAAAAAAACATCGCCCACCCCTAGATCAAACTCAGTTGTTAAAATCCAAAAACATATCCGTGTGTGAAATATTACAGACCGTTTGCATCTGTTATCCACTGTCAAATTAAAATTTCTGGCAAATTTTTCATTTTAAAAAACACTGTTCCATAGTTGTATTTATCTATTCAGTTATTCTTGTATATGTTTATTTGTGTATGTGTTTATTTGTATTTATATTTTACTTGTATTTATTTTATTGTATTTCATTTTTTAAAGCAAACCCTGGCTTGTATATAGTTACTGTGGGCCAGGTATCCTGGCTTTACTTTACAATAAATAAATAATCACAAAAACACTATCCATTTATCCATTGTTGTACTGTCAATAAACACATCTGAAGGTGTCACATTCTAATGTGTTCTTTAGAGGACAGGAGCTTGACATTGTTAATGAATATAAGTACCTAGGAGTCATATATGACTCCACTTTAACATTCAAGTGTAAAAAAGGTGGCAAACAAAGTTACATTTAATCTGCAGAATTTTAAACAAGTGAGACCGTTTCTTGACACCAAAACTGCAAAGTTGTTCTTGTATACTATGATTTTCTCACATATTGAGTAATGTTTTATAAATTGGTCATTAACTAGTACAACTACGCTCAAAAGTATTGAATCTTTATATGAGAAAGCCATAAAAATTTTTGATAAAAAGATATTGTCATTTCATCATTGTGATATCTTAGAGAGACATAAATTTTTACGTTTTGAAAATCTTAAACGTTTTAAGTATGCTTGTTTGGTATATAAAGTGTTACACAATCTTGCTCCCCCTCCACTGCATGGCTTTTTCCAAACACTTGAAAGCAGAGAGAGTACATGGGCCTCTGTAAATGAGGACTGTGTGATACCTTTTAGGCGTACTACTTTTGGACAAAATGTATTGTCAGTAAGAGGTGGTAAACTTTGGAATAACTTGCCCCTTCCAATAAGAGAGTGTCCAACTTTCAATAACTTTAAAATTTACTTAAAACAGTGGCTTTTAGAAAACCAGAGATGTGCTCATTTTTAATTGTTATTCATTTGTTATACATACACCTTCACTGTTATATTGAATGTATTGTTGTCTGTGTGTGTATTTTTTGTAGTAGATGAATGTTGTATTTGATGTTGGTTGTCTTGTTAGTTTTATGTTACCTGCTTAGGGACTGTAGATGAAAATTAGTTACTGTAACTAATTCTGGCATATTTACATGGTGTATTCTTTAATGCAAATGTGTTCATTAATATGCATGGTCCCTATCAAATAAACCAATAAACAAATTTGTGCCCTCACACACACACACACACACACACACACACACACACACACCTTCTCTCGGATCTCATTTCTCTTGCGTTTGATGCACATCTCTTTGGCTCTCATGTACTGCAGCGTCTCTTTAGCCAATAGGACTCTGAGTTTCTCTTGTCTGGGTGTGGCCATTCCCCAGGCGGCATGGCCAAATCTTTTCTGATCTTGTTCCATCTGTTTCACCATTCCTGAACAAACACACACACACACACAGGTCAGTAATAAAAACATGGCTAATCAGCAGAGAGATAAACTCACACAGATGAGAAAGTTCAGGGACAGAGGGGTGTGTGTGTGTGTGTGTGTGTGTGTGTGCGTGTGCGTGTGCGTGTGCGTTGTGAAATGGCATACTGTGAATCATTCAGCAGTAAGTGAATGTCACGCATGAGTACTGTACTGTATGTTGCACAAGTATGAAAGAGTTGCATCTAATTGAACTACTGACATATGCAAAGCAAACTTTGTTTATGAGGCCCATTTTAGAACACATACACAATCATGCACATTATATTACATATTATTATATTACATTATATTATAAACACTAAAAATGTAATAAAAATGATCTGTGTGTGTTGTCAGATTGTACTAGAGTACAGTATATTAGTGCATTTTGCTGAATGCACTGCAGATTTCTGTGGCACCTTTGGTGTATTTTCTAGACTGTGCTGAGAAGTGATGCATCAGATTTACCTTTTTTTTTATTTTATAAATGCAGTAGATCTGAATGTTTAGAGCGATGTAAATCAGTGTGTGACCTGTCAGCGCTCTGGACGTGTCTCTGAAGTAATCGGCGGTGATGTCCTGTATGGAGTGGACAGCTTTTTCTCCACGCTGATTCCATTCGTTCATCTCTGCCTCCAGTTCACTCACGCGCTTCGGCCCCAGCTCCTCGTACTGCAGACATTTCTGAACAAACACCAACAGATTCATGTACATCGACTTCTGTGGCTTCTCAACATCAGCTTTATCAGCTAAAACTAGGGGTGCTCCCATCAGGCCTTTTGAGGCCGATCACAGGATCTTTTTATCATGTAGAATTATTTATAGTGATACTCCAATCAGGATATTTAGACATTTATTCAGGGCCTCAATTGTTTTGTTTTGTTTTTTTTAATTCGCCTCTTAGTTGGCTCTTGTGAGAGCAGAGTTATTCATTTGAGGGATGGAGAGGAGCTTTTTTTTTGACGTTTTGCAAAAATATATATTTATCTGACCTAAATGTTTGATCATGCAGTGCATTTTTGTTTTTAGAATTGTGCAACTACTGCACTATAGCTTACACACAGCACAAGCCTGATTTACACAAACACATTTAACAAACATGGTTACTGAAAAGGCTTTTTCAGCATTGTGATTCTTTTATTACACAGTACAATAATACACTACAGTCATCTTTCATGTTTATATTAAATAAATATAAGCAACACATTATTCAGTGCTTTTTACTTTTGCATTTACTTCTAGATTTATACATTAAGTTGCTCAAGCAAGTGGCAAAACATTTTAACTACTTTTTTTTTGTTTTCCTACCTAGTGCCATCTATGATTGCCTTGCCTTGCGTTGCTGTTAAAAGTGCTCCTTTCCTTTAAACCTAGCCAAAAACCAATATGTGCTAACTGTGAAACACAGCAGACTTTATTTATATGCATTAATGGTGTAAATATGACGCTTTCGTGTCAATTCTTGTTCATATTTACCGCAAATAATGCACTGTCGCTTTAATTCTGCGCGTGCAGCTCAGACTCGGTGCGGAAACGATCTCTGACGCACCGCTCCTTAAACGCACTGCCAGACCGCAACCGTGCGCCGCTTAAGCGCTTTAATCCGTTAACATGAGCGCGGGAAAAATACGCACCGCAAACGGAGTTATGTGAAGCTGGCGTTATGTGTGTGTGCTTTGAGTGCGCATGAGCGGCCAGGCTTCAGGAGAGCGCGCGCGGTTAATGGTTAAACACTGGAAATAATTAAAAAGAAATGCAGTTTATAAACTTTAGCGACGATGCGACACTGCCTCTATTGTGCAAGCAACAATTCCTGTGTGAACTGTGCAGCGTTATAGTCTTTGAGAGAGAAAGAGAAAGAGAAAGAGCGTGCGGTCATTCACTCGCGCTGTTTGTGAAATTACGGCTCATATAAGGTTTTCAAATGACCATTTTAAGTTATTTAATGAAGAAATATGAATTGTACCTCACCGTCAGCATTATAATTGTTTGACCCGCCGGACAGAGACTGAGACGGTCCGCTGAATGTCGCGCCAAACCTCAGCTTTAGATCGGTTTATGTGATCTGCCTTTTTAGAGACCGCCGATCAAACATCGCAAAGCCATTATCGGCCGACAGTGATCGGAAGCCCATCAATCGGAGCACCCCTAGCTAAAACCTTTTTTATCATGGCATCTGTGAGCTTTTCTTGCTGCTTAAGTGGGTTAGGGTCAGGTCAGTCCTGATGTGTGTGAATGCAGGGTTCATGTGTTTGTTCTGTATGGCTGATGTGTGCAGGTACCAGAATCTCCGTCTTGTAGAGCGTGGCGATCTCTCGCATGTCTCTGAAGGGCTGCAGAAGGTTCTGGTAGAACTTGGTCGCCACACTCACTAATTCCCTGTAAAGCTCATCCTCCTCCTCATAGATCTTCATCAGCCGCTGGAGCCCATCAGCACTGGCATGAGTCTGTAGCAGCTGATCAACACCACAGAATCAAACAACAGAATACAATAGAACTGGAGAACACAATAGATCAGAACAAAACAGAACAGAATGAAATACAATATAAAACATTTAATATAACAATAGAACTGAATGGAAATTAACAAAAAAGAATAGAATAAAACAACAATACAACAGAACAGAACAGAACACAACGCAATAGAACAAAACAGAATGCAACAAAATAGAATAGAATAGAACAGAACGCAACAGAATAAAACAGAATGCAATAAAATAGAATAGAACAGAACAGAACGCAGCAGAATAGAATAGAATGCAGTAGAATAGAACAAAATAGAATAGAATTTGTGTCGCGTCTCACCGCGCGCAGCGCGTCTGTGGTGCGCGTAATCTCGTCGCGCATCGCTTTGCATTTAAACTCCTGCATGTTTTCGAAGTACTCGCGTTCGTCCGCCTCAGTGACGCTGAAGAGCGCGTCCAGCACGATCTTGCGGCCGCACGCGTCCACCGCGGCGCCCAAGTAGCGCTCCAGCTGCCTGCAGGCGGCGTCAGCATCGCTCCGCGGCGCGCTGGAGAACAGCAGCTCCCACAGGCCCGGCTCCCGGAAGCCCGTCAGGTCTGGAAACAGCGGGCCGAGCTCGTCCCGGACGCCGCTCAGGTGCGCGTTCATGTAGCTCAGCTGAGCGCTGGAGAAAAGACCGGCGCAGCTGCCGCTTGCGTCGCCGCGTCGCTGCAGCGTCCGGTTGTGACACGTCACCGCGAACTTGGTCTCGATCTCGTTCCACTCCACGATAAATCTGAGTTTGTGGCTCTCGCTGTCGTCGAAGGCGTCGCGTTTGACGGCGACCCATCCTTCCAAACTGTCCATGCGTTCGCAGTCCGCGTCGCTCATCGCGTTTGTGTTTGTGTTTGTGTTGCACTTCCGCTGTATCCGGCTGTCGTCATCCTGCGGTCACGTGACGGGGGAATTCCAGTGTCCTCGTGACGCTATTTGACTTTGATGCATTATTATGCATTATTATTATATTACTGATGATTACTTTATCAGTGCAAACACCCTAACCCTAACTATAATAGAAAGCATTTCACGGTTACTGTTGGGTGATTCTATAATTAAAGGTACATTTGGTGTCTGAAGCCTCTTTTTTCAGCTTTTTTCAAATTGTTATATTTTTAATAATGTGTTACTCATGAATTACAGGATGTTACTGTCCATAGCAGTATAATAATTTCTGTAAAAGGTGTCTTATCTTAGCTGAAAATCATGATTTCTTGTTAGTCAGTGCATTTTCCCCATCATGTACCATTATGTAATCAAAATATTTTATTGTACTTTTCTTTTGGTAATATTTCATTTATTTTATTTTTAAAAAAAAGTCATAAATAGTCATTTACCTAATTCTCAAAAAAAAAATATATATGTATCTTATAAAAATGTGTGTCTATAAATCTTGCATCAACTCTGTTACCGTACTATACTTTGCCTTTAAATTATTGGAATTATCCCCCATAACTATGAAAGATACAGGAAATGATGTTCACTGATAAGATCTGAAGCACTGAAAGTCTGTGTGCTCTCTCTGAGAAAATATTTGAATCTAAAAAGTTCTTACACCAAGAGTTATTTTATAAAGTGTCAACACTGTTATCACAATATCAGAAAGAAAACAGAATTTACCACTGATCAGACTTTGTTTTATTTAAACATCATTGAATCATGATTTCATTAGTGCCATGTGCTCTTAGCATTTATGCTAGCAAGTGGAAGTCAATTCTGTTACCGTCTAACTCTGTTACCAAGGCAGATAGCAATCCTGACAATGCAGTAACAGAATTGACAGTCCACTAGACAGTTCTGTTACTTTACAATTCTGTTACTTAAAGGGTCAGCTCTGTTTATGAACTTTTTAACAAAAAAATAAATAAAATTGTTAATTTTAGACGGTTCTGTGAAGATTTTAAGGTATGCATAGGTCAAATATTATCTCAGTTTCAAGAGTTGGAATGTAAGGACTGTTTTTTCCTGTTATGATTTATTGTTGTTTCTATACATTACATAATTTGTCTGTAACAGAGTTGACAAACAATAAAGACATCTGTTTTTCATTAAAAGTAAAAAAAAAAAAAAATAAAGGAAGTAACTTGTGTTAAATCTGCAAAATGTAAATATTAAAATAAACTGACGCCTTTAATGTGTCTTAATTAAAGTCTAAATATAAATAACATATTTAAATATAAATTTGACAACTGAGTTTATATTTAAATAGTGGCACCGACTGAATAAGCGGATCTGTGATTGACAGGCGTCATATTGGTCAATACAGTGAATGTATTCGCAGTGAAGCAGTGTCTTTGTATCGGTCAGTCGTGAGGGTTTTTTAACTGCTGCTGATATTCGATCTGTCGCTCTATATTTATCTGTCCGCAGCTCGATGCGCATGCGCCAAAACACTCTCGACACCGACAGCACGCAGGTATTTATGACCGCTTCTATTACTTTGGTGATTTCTGTTTGAAGCAAAATGCACAAAAACAACGACTGCTTAGGCCTGTTTGTAGCTGTAAACATCATGGTGTGTGTGTGTGTGTGTGTGACCTGTGGGCAGATTTTCTGACAATATTTCTTAAAGAAAGACAAAGCAAAACTTTATCTTACTTTTTCTAAGTGTGTTTTATGGTTAGCTGTAGTCTATAATCATTATAAATAACTATTTTTGCAAATTTGCAATATTACAAATGATATTAAGGACTACACACAAACACAGATCTGTGTCGATTCAGATCTCATCAAATGACCTTTCAAAGCCTCATCTCTCTCCAAGTACTTTACTTACAGCATCAGTGCACACACACACACACACACACACACACACACACACACACACACACACACACACACACACACATTGTGTTTCCATGTTTTATGGGGACATTTCATAGGCGTAATGGTTTTTATACTGTACAAACCGTATTTTCTATGGCTCTACACCTAAACCTAGCTCTCACAGGAGACTGTGCATACTTTTATTTTCTCAAAAACACTCATTCTGTATGATTTATAAGCCTGTTTTCTCATGGGGACCTCACAAATGTCCTCACAAGGTCAAAATTGACTAGTTTTACTGTCCTTGTGGGGACATTTGGTCCCTATAACGTGATAAATACCAGGTGCACAACCACACACACACATACATATATATATATATATATACACACATATATGTATATATGTGTGTGTGTGTGTGTGTGTGTGTGTGTGCACGCTGATGCTGTAAGTAAAGTACTTTGAGAGAGATATATACATATATATATATATATATATATATACATACATACATATACATATACATATATGTATATATATATATATATATATATATCAACAGAAGAAAAGATATAAGTAGACATCATGACAGTGACTGATTGAAGTAGTGAACTTTCTGACTGCAGGCGTCGGGATGGATGCGTACGAGGTCAGAGGTCGTCTGGATGTGATCGAGGAGGAGGAGGCCGCAGATGAAGATGCGTTTGTGATGGTGCAGGACTCTCCTGATGTCTTCTGCGGCGACTGCGGCGTTCTCACAGTCAGAGGAGCAGCGGCACACGTCTCTCACGCGCTGGTCACGCTGGCCGCCGGCGCGCAGCAGATGAAGGTGAGCGCAGATTCACTAACGCACCATCTCCTCGTCTGCGGTGTGTGACGCCACGCCTCTGCTTCCAGGATCAGCTGTCCAAAAGCAGGAGCAAACTGAGCGAGAAGATCATCGAGATGGAAAACTTCGCCAGTAACCTGGAGGAGATCTTCATCACCGTGGAGGTTTGGACTCGTGCTTCGTCTCCGCTGCGACGCGGCCGTTCGGCTGGAGTTTCACGCCGTTCCCCGTGTGTCTCTGCAGGAGAACTTCGGCCGTCAGGAGCAGAATCTGGAGCAGCACTATAACGAGGTTCTGCAGACGCTTTCGCAGAGGAACGAGGCGCGGGCCGCGGCGCTGGACGAGCAGAAGAACGACAAGCTGGAGCGTTTGTACGGACAGCTGCTGCGGTGCGGCCAAACGCTGGACGCCTCCAAAGAGCTCATCGAGAGCGCGCAGGAGGTTCACCGCAGACGAGACAAACGCGCCTTCCTGCAGGTCAGAGAACAGCTCTACAAAACAATCCTGAAAGCAACTGTGGAGTGTTTGACCCGCCTCTCTCTCTGATTGACAGGCCGTCATGCCGATTATGAAGAGGTGAGTAGATGCAGAGTGTGCTTTGTCTAACAATCATCATCGACTCACCTTCATGTCGTTCCTAACCCGTGTGAGCGTGTGCACGCTGCTCTTTTCGTACAGCGAGTGGATGTTTAAAGGGTACATAACAAACACAGTTTGACCTAATCTCATGTTAATCTTGAGCACCTATAGAGTAGTACTGTATCCTTAATATCTGCAAAAACTCTTTAGTTTTATTACATTGATAAAAGAAAATTACAGCTTTCCGATTCTCTCCAGAAAAAGCCGAGCTTCTGGAGGTGCGCCGCGGGCGGAGATAAGTTCTAGATCACTTGCGCTGGGATTGCCAATAAAACACACATTTGATGTTGTTTCTCTTCCCATCTGTAGTTGTGAATGCTCGTATAAGGAGATCCACCAGAGTCTACATCATTAGATTTACGATCGAAAAAACAGCTGAAACTTGTACCAACCCCGAAGTAAGATTTTCAGCAAAGAAATAATTTTTTTAAACTTTGGCCATGTTTAGCATGAGAATCCAACTCTTTAACGCTGGAAACAACTCTGAATACACCAAACACCATTGTACCCCCTTTAAGGTTCACTGCGACTCTACTAACTCTATGTCTGTGTATTCATGTCACGATTGTTTGCAAAACGTGTGTGAACCGAGAACATCACACTGACATTCGGTGTTATTTAATCGGACGCTACGTCCATCAGTCCCAGCGAGCACTAACTCCGCTAACCCCGAAAGACACGCGGGACAGAGTCTGAGGATCTGGGATGTTCTGTAATGTTCTGTCCAATCAGAGTTGAGCAGTTCGCCAGAGAGGAAGTGGATCTGAAGCTGGGAGCGTCTCTGGACTTTGACGTGCCGACGACGGATCTGTCCGACGTCAGACAGATGATGGAGTCCATTAACGTGCTTCCAGGTCAGACGCCGCCCGCCGGACGCTGCTCGTTTGTTTTTACATTCACTAGGTTCCCAGTGATGCATTCTTATGCCATAGAAATGCTGGATAAAAACAGAAAGATGAAAATAACACTTCCAAAATGTGCCTTAAAGGAACACTCCACTTTTTTTGCAAATAGGCTAATTTTCCAACTCCCCCAGAGTTAAACAGATGAATTTTACCGTTTTCGAATCCATTCAGCCGATCTCCGGTTCTCCCGGTAGCCCTTTTAGCATAGCTTAGCATAAATCATTGAATTTGATTGGACCATTAGCATTGCGCTCAAAAATAAAACCAAAGACTTGACTGGCACTGTGTAATATCATTGCGCCTGTGCACTCATAGTACAGCAGCACATTTTCTTGATTATTACGCCAGAAAAAGAGTATAGTTCTTATTCATTTCAGCCTAGAACATTTTCTTTTCTTTTCTGCCGGTCTTAGTACACAGCGTAACTACAGAAGAGTCCAGTTTTAAATAGGAAAAATATCGAAAGTCTTTGGTTTTATTTTTGAGCACGACGCTAATGGTCTAATCCGATTCAATGATTTATGCTAAGCTATGCTAAAAGGGCTACCGGGAGAACCGGAGATCGGCTGAATGGATTCGAAAACGGTAAAACTCATCTGTTTAACTCTGGGGGAGCTGGAAAATTAGCCTATTTGCAAAAAAGTGGAGTGTTCCTTTAAAACACACACTCGCATGAAGCAGATCATCTTTAAGTGGCAAAACAACATGTAAATAAATTACAATGGAAATATTGCTAAACAAATTCGTAGAGGAACAATAAGAAAAATCACGTGACTAAATAATTGACAGAGAGGAAAATTCTTTGACCAATATTCAGATTTTGTAAAAACAGTTCAGCAGTCTAAATGAAGCTCTCGACAGCGTTTCACACTCACTGACATGAAAAGGCTTATATTTGTTTATTTTCCTATTGAAGCTCACTGAGGCTTCATTCATTTAGCACTCATACAGCTGTGATTCCTGACCTGCAGCAGAACTAGTGCTAGAGTTATTATAATGTGCATCAGAGCTTGAGCTCTTCAGTTCACATGCAATACACTCTTGTGTTCAGCTTCAGATGATTGTGCAAAAAAGTCCTACAAAATAAAGGTTACAAAACTGTATAATTTGACATTGTTTGTTTGTTTGTTTGTTTGTTTGTTTGTGTTTGTGTGTGTGTGTGTGTGTGTGTGTGTGTGTGTGTGTGTGTGTGTGTGTGTGTGTGTGTGTGTGTGTGTGTGTGTGTGTGTGTGTGTGTGTGTGTGCAGCTCCATCAGCTCCGGTTATGAATCCTCAGATCGCTAACTCTGCCACAGAGACGTCGCTGCACGTCTGCTGGAGTCTGTTCTCGGATGATACTGTGGAGTTTTATGAGCTTTACTGGCGTCTGATCTCTGATGACTGCACTATGGAGACGCCGCAGGAGGGTAAACGCATCATTTACTACCCAAACCAGTCAAACGCAAACCACACTGTTCAACTGAACACACATTCACCAGTCAAATAAGACTTAAAGATCACAGACGGATCCGATCGCAGCAAACAGTAATGCTCAATCTGTTGAGGATGTGTGAGCAGCTCTACACTGAGCTTAGATCAGAGTTTAAGTTTAAACCAGTGTTCATTCTGACAGCAAATTTAGATTTAGTTTTAGTCATAGTCTTTTGACTAAAATGCCATTTAGTTTTAGTCATATTTTAGTCATCTGAATTGTTTTTAGTTTTAGTCCAGTTTTAGTCGACTAAATCTACAGTAAATTTAAACTAGTGCTGTCAAACGATTAATCGCAATTAATCGCATCCAAAATAAAAGTTTATGTTTACATACTGTATATTTGTGTACTGTGTATATTTATTATGTATATATAAATACACACACATGCATGTATATATTAAGGAAAAATATTTTAGATTTATATCTAAAATATTTATTTATAATCTAAATTGTATACAGGTATAAATATATATACGTATAAATATTTTGCTTTGATATATACATGTATGTGTATGTATTTATATGTACATAATAAACATACAAAGTAAACACACATATAGTATGTAAACAAACTTTTATTTTGGATGCGATTAATCGTTTGACAGCCCTAATTTAAACTCATTCTATAGGTTTGATATTAAGGTTTAATCATGATAAACACAATTTAACTGCGGTGATACACAACATGCCTTAATATTATAATGAAATCAAACCACTTCTCATAAAGAACATGGTCTTCTTCTGAATGTAATCTCAATGGTTATATCGGCTAATGATGCATTCTTTATAGTCACTTGTTTGCCATATTCTTCATTCTTTCAAACAGACATGTTTATTTCTATAAATGAGTTTAGATTCATCTTTAGGGCTGTGTAAGTGATTCAGTCAAGAGCAGTGAGTGGTTTTCTGTCTTTCTTTTGTTGCTTGATGAACATCAGTGACTCGGACAATAGACACTAAATGTGGCTGCTGTCCCTTTAAAACCCAATGTAATGGATGCAATGCACTGATACACTTTCTCTCAACTGTTTACGTTCATTTAAGATGTAATCTGCTGTGTTTACATGAATCCACACCAAAACGGACAATTCCAGATCATTTTGTGTGTATTTCTCAGTTCATGAACGTGAAAGAGTGAGACATGTTTTCTGTGTGTTTGCTTCAGTGTCTGCGCTCAGAAAACAAGACCCAATTGAGTTCTCTCTTGCGTCGTCAAATTTATCCATATGTCTGCACTTCTCCCGCATTTTGACATTTTTGAGTGTTTTATTAGACGTGCAGCAAGTGTATTTTAGCTTGTGTCCCGCCGGTTTGTAGCATCTAACTTCTTACTGCGCAACAGATTTTTCTGAATGAATCTCTTTCCAAATCATCCCTCACTAACATTTTTATCTTGTTTTATTTGTTGGCGAAAATCCCAGTAGATTTTTGTCATCGTTTTTGTCATTCAAGAAGAATTTCAGTTCGTTATCGTTTCATTTTCGTCTGTGAAAAAAAATGTTGTTGACGAAGTTTTTGACAAATTATTCATCAACGAATTCAACAGTGGTTTAAACGGTTTAGACTAGGGCTTCTCAACTCTGGTTCTTGAGGACCACTTTCCTATAGACATCAGATCAAACACACCTGAACCAGCTAATCGAGTTATAGGTAGTGAGTTTGATCAGGGATGGAGCTAAACTCTGTGGACCTCCAGAGTTTGTGGTTTAGTGTTTGTTTCAAGGTTGTGCTTAAAAAGAGCAGTGCACTCTTTAGAGCGGGCCGCAGGGTTTGCGATTAACTCCGAGTGTCAGTCCTGCTCCGGACGGCCCCTTCAGCCTCAATCAAACACCTGAAACGGCTGAGGTTAGGTTTATGAGGAGTGTGTGTGAAGCTGAACTCTGCAGGAGCAGGACTGGAGCTGTGTGTGTGTTTGCAGTGTGTCAGCTGAAGGTGAAGGAGACGCACTGCACTGTGTCCGATCTGCTTCCTAACGCTCAGTATGAGCTCTGGGTGACGGCCACCAACACCACGGGCATCAGCCCAGCCAGCGAGAGAGCCGTTTACATGACAGGTATGTGCCATTCTCCTGGAGCGCGGCGCTGTAGTCGGCGAGCGTAACGCTGCGTGTGTCCATCTGCAGTTCCCTCTCCTCCGGTCATCAAGGCGCGGCAGTGTGTGAGCAGCCTGGATGCGGCGCTGATCCGCTGGGACTCTGGAAACACGAACCCGGTGGAGTCCTACACGCTGGAGTTTCAGGAGGCGAGCGCAGACGGCGAAAGCACCGCGACCGAGTCGGTGAACTGCACTCACATCACAGACGCATGAGATGATTGTTCTGTCGTCGTGTTCTCACCCTCAAATCATTCAAAGCGTACCACTTTCTGCCCAACACGAGAGACGTTTGGAAGAATGGTTCAGCTGCTTGTGTCCACATTACGACAGCATCAGCGGAACCCAAAACTTTCAAACGGCAAAAAGAATGAAGATAGTGTAAAATGAATCCATACTCCAGAATGTCTGAAGTGACACAATCTTTATGATGATAATTTAGTCTGTATTCTCTTTAATATCAAATCGGCACACGCACTTGTGCTGTTCAGAAAGTATCCAGCCATGAATGATGACAAATAGAGACATTTAGCAAAGAAGATACAAGAAACTTCGTATATAGGTTAAGGACACCTCAGACCTCTTCAAAGGTGATTGTAGTTTTAGGAAAAGACAGTCACCAGGGCCATTTGATGTTTCACCAAAAAACTCTGGCTGGATACTTTCCAGGAGGCTGGGTTAGTGAGACGAATGAATGTGAATGGACCGAACACAGGTTTAGTTGAGGGTGAGTTTAAGAGAAATAGTTCATACCACAATAACAGAGTGCTGTAAGAAACAAACCATTTAAATGACGGTACAAACCAGCAGAGATATGCTCAGAATATCTGTCTGTCCAAAACTCTAAAAGTCCTGCCTATTTCACAGGTCCTAGCTAACCCAGCTAAATTCCACAGATTGGATGAGACTAACCTGTGAACACTAGTGAACCCAGCGATCATTCATCCTCCAGAGCACTCCCTGTAGAGAATATGGGCCAGTTTTGGAGATCCACACTTTTCACACGCAGTAAAATATCTCTGCGCTCTTTCTTCCGGCAGATCCATCGTGGCGATCCCGTCCTGCGAGTGTCTGGTGCAGCTGCAGTCGTGGAAGCGCTACATCATCCACATCAGGGCCGTGAACATCGGCGGCCCCAGCGACAGGAGCCCACCCCTCCACATCTCCACTACAGGTTCCCCTCACCTGACATTCAGCTGAGAACACAGTATATCTGTCTGATGAACGCTCATGTGTGTGTGTGTGTGTGTGTGTGTGTACACAGGTACGTTTTTCCATCTGCTGGAAGACACAGCACATCCGAGTCTGTCGCTGTCGGCTGATGGCCTCACCATGTTCTACCTGGATGAAGATCTTCCCATTAGTCACATGACCTTCAGCGACAACACTTTCAACAGGTCCGGCAGCAGCGGGCACGTGGATGGATGGATGGATGGATGAATGAATGAATGAAGGGACGGATGAATGGATGGATGAATGATGGATGGATGGATGAAAGGATGGATGGACAGATGGATGGATAGATAAATGAAGGGACAGATGGATGAATGAATGGATGAATGAAGGGATGAATGAATGAAGGGACAGATGGATGGATGGATGAATGAAGGGATGGATGTATGAATGGATGGAGGTCGCAGGACCGCTGCGTAACGCTGTGTGTTTTGCAGGTGTGTGGCGGTTCTGGGCGACCTGGTGCCCATCAGAGGCCAGTATTACTGGGAGATGGAGGTGGATGAGAGCGCCGAGTTTCGCGTGGGTGTGGCGTATGAGGACACGCAGCGTAACTCTTATCTGGGCGGGAACAACACGTCCTGGTGCATGAGACACATCCTCACTCCGTCCAGGTGCGTCCCACGAGCTCCAGCTCACACAATCGCAGCAAACGTCAAAAGCATTAAAAGCACAGCTCTCTCGAAATATAGGCAAATGCTCCCGCTCTGAAATGTCACGCCATAAAGAACTTCATATCTGCGGCTCTGGCTCTTCCCAGCGTGCCGTGTGATGCGCAGCAGCGGCTCTTAAAATCAGTCACTGAAACAAACTAAATGATTCGAATATTAGATGAAATAGTCTGAAGTCACAGCAGCTGGAGGCCAAGTGTCTTGTGCAGGGCTTCTCAAAATGTTCCTGCAGAGTTTAGCTCCAACTTTGATTAAACTGCCTATACCTTTCTAGCGATCTTAAAGACCTTGATGAACTTGTTCAGGTGTCTTCTGTGAGCTCATGGTGTTCTCACTAAGGTCCTATAGCATGACATGAATGACAGAGAACAATAAGGCTACGTTCACACTGCTGAAAAAAAAAAACAGATTTTTTCATCAAATGTTACCCAGGTGTGTTTTTTGCATGACAGTGTGAACGGCACAAACTGCATGGAATCGGATCTTTTACAATCAAATCTAGACCACTTCAATATGTGGATCTAAATCCGATACAGGTCAAATATTTTGTCAATGCGACCTCAGTCTGAACAGTCAGATCAGGATTCATGCGACTTTAAGACTACGTTCAGACTGTGAGCTTTAATGCTCAATTCTGATTTTCTGCTCAGATCTGATTTCTTGTTTGCCTGTTCACATTGTTTTTAAAAATGTGGCCCGTGAACTGAAACGCACGCGCACAACAACAGTAATGTAAGAAGTCAGGCGTATCGCGCAGTCTTAAAAAGTAAATATGAAGGCCACGGAAGTCGGCATGTACCAATGTTGCCAAGTTTGCGGTTTTTCCTGCGGAATTGAGCTACTATACCAGCATTGCCGCGGGTTGTTTATCATATCCGCGGGTCGAAATGACCCCAATAACATAATATTTAGCCCCAGAATGCGATTTTTAATGGAGGACCCCCTTCAAAATGCGATTGGGCTACTTTTGGGCTAGTTTTGAGTAGCAATTGGGCGAGTTTTGTTGTGAAAACCTGGCAACCCTGTTGTGTACGCGCTGAAAGTCGCATGAATTCCGATCTGACTGTTCAGACTGAGGGCGCATTGCGAAACATCCGACCTGTAGCGGATTTAGATCCACATATTGAAGTGGCTCAGATCTGACTGTAAAAGATCAGATTCCATGTGGTTTGTGCTGTTCACACTGTCATGCAAAAAACACACATGGGTCACATTTAATGAAAAAAACTGATTTTTTGGCAGTGTGAACGTAGTCTTATAAACAACGTAGGATACATTATGCAACGTCCTCATTACGATATGAAGCATAACAAAAGCAGAATATATCGCACGGAATCAGAAACATAGTTAAAGGAGTTACTAATCGCCTTAGCAAGATCAGCCGCGACGCTGTGCGCTTCACGTGATGAACTAATAAACGTAAAGATCGCGAACCACCAACAACATTACAGGCTTAATGTCAGAAATAGATTCAGCAGTATAAAGGTCCAGTATTACACACATAAAGTCATGAAATAAACTTACTTCGTCAGTAACTTTGCCCTGCACTTGACGAAGCAGCAGCTGTTCAGGCGGAAGAACTGCGTCACATTCATCAGCTCTGTGTGCGAACTCACAACAAACACGCACCACACTAGAAGATGCGTACTTACATCGTACAGTCTCTTACCAAATATAAAAGAAACATATTAATAATAGTAGGAATAGTATTAAAGACAAAGAATTCACAACAGTAATAAACATGGGCAGCGCTCAAGAGGGGAAGACTAAACACCCCATAGCACCCAAACACACACACACACACACACACACACACACACACACATTAAAAAAAAATTACATAAAACTTTGTGAAATGACACATTTTACTTTAAAAACGAAAAGTGCCAAGCAGGCCTGCCCCAGCACATGGACGAATCTTTAATAGAGAAACGTAACTTTTCATTCCGAATATGTAATCAGATGTTTTGTTTTGATTATTTGTTCGTTGCTGTGACGCGCTCCATTTCACGGAGACTGCCTGAGACAGAAGAAATCTGGTTTATTTCTCCATTTTACAGAAGCACAATCTTTTGATGTTATCGTGAGTGTACATGCATCAGAGAAAGCTCTTACCGCAGAAAAAAAATGCAAGGGATTGCGCTGGCGCCTCCATGTCACGCAGTAATCGCGACCATAGGCTAATAATCAAGATGATATTCTCACATAGTGCATATCCATCTAGAAGAAGCAGATAGGGTTAGGGAATGTGGAACAGATAATCCTCAAAACGTTGTATTTAGTTGTGGGGACAACTAAATTGGGGACAATTCATTTGGAACTATTGATTAATTTCCTCTAACTAAAATTGTTTACGGTTTGTTTTTGCATTATTGATATATTACTTTCCTATTTGATACTGTAAAGTTGCTATAAATACAGTTAAATACAGTTCTTTATACAACATAATTTACCGTTTAAACATCAAGAGCCCGTGAACTTTGAAACTGCTTAATTTGTGTGTAAACGCATTTATGTGAAACAGCTTATTCTAGCCAGCAAGCAACATGCAATTTATTCATTTCTTTTTTCAGCTATTAATAATATCTTGCGGATTGTGCAAATTGTATGTAGCCTAAACGTATAAAGTGAAAATTAAATAAAAAAATCATTTGTCTATTGCAGCATTATATTTTTTGATTGTAGGTGGCCGTCTTAAGGAGCGAGAAAGCTTAGGAAAATGGCTCATAAAAAGACGAGGACGTGAATGCAAAACAATGTAGTAAGACATAAACATTTCGCATCAAATTGTGTCAGTGACGGGGAGCTGCAGAAAAATAGGCCACTCTGGTCATTTACATTTTAATATGTAATGTTAGTAATACAACTTTCCCTCCACATTAATCTGACAATAAACGTGGCACACCCAGTTTTTCTGATGCACACCCAGATTCTCTTTTCTGGCCATTGTGCGTTTCAGTTCAGGCCAATGACAAGTTCACACAGAAATCGGATATAGGCCAATGTGAACAGGCAAACAAACAATAAATCACATCTGAGCAAAAAAAATCAGAATTGAGCATTAAGGCTACTGTCTACCAAACTACTACCATTTACAAACCTGTTGCTAAAGAAAATGCTGTAAACAGTTTATTATTAGGCTGTCTGCACTTTGTGTAACCAATATCTCACTTTTTCTACTTGGTGTAACTGCCAAAAAGGTAATTGTTCAGTTAAAGACAGCAGTTCTATCCAATTTGTAAAGCTCATCCATTATGAGTAAGTATGAGTTTAGTTGGGCGCTGTAGCATTGTTTACTAGTATGAATCACTGGTGACAAGCCTTTGTATAAAGAACTGTTAGCACATTAACAACCTCCACAGCTGTGCTCAATTAATGATCAGTGTTTGTCATGTGACACTGAAGCATACTTAATCACTTAAACCTACTTCTCATACTTAATGTGTACCGTTTCACACGCTATTCTTTAGAAATAGTGGGCAGTAAGCAAGTATGCCATTTCAAACACAGCCCATGGCTTTGTACACCGAGGCAGGAGCAGGAACTATTCTTTCATCCTCAATTAACACCAAAACATTAGTGTTTCCTGTCACTGTTTAAGTTCAAAGATAAGACCGCTATCTAGTGGTCAGGATATAAACTCAAAATGAAGCAACTTCCATGAATCTTGTATGATATATCTATCATTTGAGAATCGATACAGTATCGTCAAACAAAATATTGCGATAAGCACGTCTATCCATATTTTCTTACACCACAGTGATTGGTTTCTGCAGAGTTGCCAGGTTTTCACGACAAAACCCACCCAATTGCAACTCAAAACTAGCCCAATTGCATTTCGAGGGGGTCCCCCCTGTTAAAAATTGCATTCTGGAGGTTAAAATACACACTTTTTGTTGGGATTCCCCTGGTACATTTGCATTTCAGGGGCTAAATATGACGTTATTGGGGTCGATTCAACCCGCCGACATCAAAAACAACCCGCGGCAAGTGTGTTAAAGGGGTGTTTGGTGTATTCAGAGTTGTTTACAGTGTTTAAGAGTTGGATTCTCATGCTAAACATGGACAAAGTTTAAAAAAATAATTTAGACTAATGACGGAGAATTTCTTTGCCGAAAATCTTACTTACTGGGTTGGTACAAGTTTCGGCTGTTTTTTTTTTGTTTGTTTGTTTGTTTGTTTTTCTCGATCGTGGCTTTAATGACGTAATCCCTGGTGAAACTCCTTATATGAGCACACGTCGACCAGATCGGCTTTTTCCGGAGAAAATCGGAAAGCTGTATTTTTCTTTTATAAATACGATAAAACTAAAGACTTTTTGGATATATTAAGGATACATTACTACTCTATAGGTACTCAAGATTAACATGAGATTAGGTCAAACATTGTATGTTATGTACCCTTTAAAGTAGCCCAATTCTGCGGGAAAACCACAGACTTGGCAGCACTGGTCATGTGACTGGTTATAGTGTATCTGAAGGTTCAGTCTAGAGGTCTGCACGGGACTGTTTTTTTAGTCCCGCGAGGTTTTATTCCGCTCCCGCTATATATTCATTCTTTGTTCACCCGCTGCCCGCTTAAAATAATTTTCTTCCCGACCCGACCGTTCCCGCTAAATTCAGATCCAGAATCTCACATTTAAATACTACCGAAAGGTAGGCTGTACAATTTTTTTTTTTTTTATTGTCAAGATGCTTTTAACATCTTTTAGGAAAATGTGTTGTAGAAGAAAATAAATGTAAGTACAAAAATTGTAGCCTATTTGTTATTTTTATTCAAGATAAAAATGTAACATTTTTCTGAGAGAAAAAAAAATAACATGACATCTGTCATTTACCATTATAAGCAAAAGAACAAAACCGTTGGCTTGTAACTAGAGCCCCTATTCAAATAGTTCAGTTTTGTTTGCAATGGCAAAGTGATTATATTTCGTTTCATTTTTTTTATAAAGTTAATTTAGAAAAAGTTTGAAGCATGTTTTGTTCGTTAAATATAAGTGTTTGTTTTTTAAAGTAACAAACAGCGGTCAGCGGAAGATTGTTCATAGTCGGTTTGGTCAATTTGTCTTTTTAAATCATCACGACTTGACTAAAAATCTGTAGATGTAGAACAGTTCAAGTATAAAACAATTTAAACGTTAAACCTAGATAAATGTGCGCTAATAGGCGCATACACAATCGTTTGTGCGGAGAGTGAAAGGTAAAGCCGCTTTGCAGGAGGCGCCAGCGCCATCACTCGCATTTTTTTCAGTGGAAACAATTTAAAATGATCCAACATTTTTGCTCAGAAAGGTAAGAGTAAAATATCATTCGGAACTGAAAAGGGTCTACTTTTATTTGTGTGCAAAATCAACAGAACGTTACAAACAGTATTTTATAAAATAAAGAAAACAAACACGATGCACAGACATGATAAACACATATTTAGAAAGCTTTAAATTGTTACTTAACGAAATACAACAAATCGAAAACAATAGCTCTTTCATTATGTAATAATCCGTAAAGATTTCTCTCTATAAAGGCGCGTCCAAAAAGAAGATTGTCATCAGGATCTTTGCGACGCTGACTCAGAATACAAATAATTCAAATATCTCCTTACTATATTTCCCCCGACACGTTCATTGTTATTTGTTTTTGCCGGTGCTTTGTGGCAAGTTTCAGCCTATTGTGTGCAATACCTTAAAAAATAAAAAAACGTTCAACAACCAGATACATTTACACTTAGGATATACGATAACAATGTGTAAAGCGCAGAAATTCTGTTCAGAAAGGACGTCGGTAACGGGATATTGTTAGACCGCCCGCTTCCGTTCAAATTACACCAGTTACCGACCGCTACCGCGTTTAATTTGGAAATTTATTCCCGCGTCGCAAGAAATCTAGTCGGGTCCTGCGGGAGAACCGCGGGAATGCAGACCTCTAGTTCAGTCTCCAGATGAACGCTCTCCTCTCTCCTCCTTCAGGCACAAATACGAGTTCCTGCACAACGGCTGGACGCCGGACATCCGTATCACGGTGCAGCCGCTGCGGATCGGCGTGTTCCTCGATTACGGCCGTGGAATCCTCTCCTTCTACAACGCGGCGCTGCGGCAGCATCTCTACACCTTCAGCTGCCAGTTCCTGCATTACGTTCATCCGTGTTTCGCGCTGGATAATCCTGGAGCGCTGACGCTGTGCACCGGCCTGACGGCCCCACCGTACGTCGCTCAGCCCTGACCCACGACAACAGAGACGAGGAGATCCGAGCCGCTTTTAGAGCCAAAGAAACGAGACGCCAGCATCTGTGTGGTATTGATTTCTTTTATTATTCCATAGGAACAGTTCCACATCAGTCCTGTGAGTAAAACACGTGATCAAATAAAAAGTCTGTGATGCTGCGCTGCAGGCCTGCGCTCAGATCGCGCTCTTGTTCCCGCTGCGCATGCGCTCCTCCTCCTCATCCGATGAATCTCCTCCATACGGAACCAGTCCAGAGCAGCTGCTGGAATCCTCTGGAATCTTCATTTTCTTCATCAGCTGTTCTTCAGCTACAGGGAGATCAAACACTTCATAAATAAAGCGGCAGCAACTGAAAGCCTGCGCATGTATGAGTGTACACACCTGTGTGTGTCTCTGTGTGTGTGAGTCCTTTACTGCAGGTCTCTTCTCTCGGTCTCTTTCTGATTGGAGCCGCTGGTGGCGGCATTAACGTCCTGAACACAACAAACACCAGCTCACTCAAGTGTCTCTAAATGACCAGAACTAACCCATCCTCAATTCTAAACCCAGACAAATAACACACGGTTAAACCAAATGAAACCTATGAAGCAGAGAATCAGTGTGAAAGTGTCTAGTTGGAGGTGAACTACTGTATGATGATGTGAGCTCAGAGAGTGAGAATTAGTGCTGCTGGATCTCATTTGTTAGAGCCAAACACATGATTATAATCACTGTAGGAAACATTAGAACATAATTAAACAGAGAAACAGGAGAGATGGAGACCTGCTGTCGTCTGCTGCACTGACGTCCCTCACTGAAACATCTGTGGAGATCTGCGGAGAAACATCAGATCAGTCTCATACTGACAATCTCACTCTCAATCTCACTATGGCAAGCCGTTTGGACTTTTATTCACCCGCAGGATGTGAATTCTTGACATCAACAATTCAGTTCTCACTACTTAAAATAATTCTTGATATCACAAATTGGATTTTTACTAGTAACAATGGCTATTTTTGATATCAGAAATTACATTTCAACTATTAAAACAATAACTGTTGATATTAAGAATTGTATTTTCACTAGTTAAATGTCACCATAGACTCCCATTCAAATTTAATAGTTGATATCAAGAATTGATTCCTTACTAGTGCAAATGTCAATTTCACATCAGAAATAATTTTCACTAGTAAAAACCTTATTTTTGATATCAAGAATTACATCGTTACTAGTGAAAATTAAATAGTTGATATCAAGAATTCATATCCTGTGAATTAATAAAAGACAAAACAGCTTGCCACACACACACCTGTGTTTTCTGCTCCTCTTCTGCATAGCTTTGCTGTGGATTGGAGCTGCTGTCTGCTCCGTCTGACGCTGTATTCTCATCCTGACACACACACACACACACACACACACACACACACACAGGTTTAGCTGGTTTAGTCAGTGAGTGGCTGTCTCAGTGTTCAGGAAAGCAGTGACTCTCACCTGCAGCAGGAAGGTGCTCTGTTTGCACACCGGATATTGCACTGCAGCGCTGCTCGATTGGTCAGACGCTCCGCTGGAGTTGTTCCAGAAGGCACTGGGATACGTGGGATAGGAGCTCGGGTAGCCGTACCACGACTGACCGCCGTAGCTGTTATTTGCGGAGTATCCGTGTGTCGGGTAAACTGAGTGAAAACACGGCGCATCAGCAGCAATTCTAAATTCATTCACACTAGGGTTGTGCCAATAATCAGATGAATGCTGTAGTTCACTGACAAGTTACGCAATATCACGTGCATTACTGGAGATGCATAAACTGATAATGAACACGATATTGCCTATCTTGTCAGTGAACTACAGTTGCACGCACACACAGAGCAAAAAGCTGCTCATGGGAAGGTTAAAACCAACTCCTGCAAAAGCCCTGGAATGCGGTGTTTTCTCAAATGTGTAACATGATGAACCGAGTTCAGAACACAAGCATCTCGATAAAACACACCTGGAGCAGAAGCTGTGGAGGGATATGACGACACGATCCGTGTGTGATCCGCCCGCACCTGAACAACAACAGACCGATCACACATACACTCAGAGCTGGATAATAACTGATATCATGTAATCAGACTACAAAAATGAAGTACTTATAATCAGACTACAGCTACTTTATGGATTACATATTCACACAATAGCAATAAACGGTTCATCATTTATTGATCCTCTCCAATTCCTATTTTTATCCTTTATATTTTTCTTTCTAAAATAGTCTAGTGCTTCTATACACTCAGAAAGTCCAGTTTTGTGGACATTCACAGATAGACTAGTCATTAGTCAGATGGCAACACAGCATTTGACCAACAGATATACAAAAATCATTTCAGGTTTAAGTAAACTACTGATGAATATTCATTTTTATTTGAATATCACTCAGTAGGTCATTTACCCATGGATTATATTGTCTTTTAAACTCATTAAAATGCACAAGTTCTCATTATTTCTTATTTGTAGACATTCTCAAACTTTGTCATCTGAACCTTCATCTAATACATTTACTTTAAAGCTGTGGTCAGTCAGTAATTCTGTAAAAGACAATATGTCCCTCTGCACTGAACCCGTTTGTGGATGTAGTTTATGCTCAAACAGCAACATTACACACTAACTGAAGTTAAAAACCCCTTTTAAGTACACCTGAGATTTTTAAATAAATATTTTAATGATAAAGTATCACATTTGCATGTTCACAGTTAATGGTCATATGGAGTGCAGGTAAACAAAATACTTCTTTAGTAAGCAAGTTATTTTAAAACTATTAATTTGACATTTTATGACTTAATTACTTGTTAGTCTTTCATTAAACTCAGAAACCCCCTACAGTTCCTTTATGAACCCTAGTTTGGAAAGCCTTGATATAACATGTTTAATGTACTTCATGCCATCACAACAAAAGAAAAAATTTTTTTTACTCTTTGTCTGTAATTTGGAATCAGTGATGAATTACAGTTTGCTAGTAATCTATCCAGCTCTGCACACTCACCGTCTCCAGGAGATTCTCGCACAGCTTCTTGGCCGCGTCGAGTCCCGTGGCGTTTGGGTGGCTGTAAGACAGGCATGCGGTCAGAAACGGGCGTGACGACAGAAGCGTGTCGTGCGGGAGCGAGCGGCGGAGCTTTACCTGATGTACAGATAGAGCGGCTCGAAGGACTCTCGGCGGGACGCCTGCTCCATGTAGCCGGAGCCTTTGCCTCTGAGGAAGACGCGAGCGCCGGTCTCGGACTGAACGTGCTGCAGGTACGAGCCGGACGGCCCCTCCACGCGCTCCTTCACGTTAAAGGACGGCTGGGATTGGTCCAGTCCTACAAATATCTTAGTGTGCACAAAACTCTGCAACCAACAAGACGCCACAGTCATTTACTCCGCCTCCAAACACGTCATCAAAGCTGACAGCCTGACGCCTAGCGCTGGGGCTTCTGGGTAAAGAGCGGGCGGAAGGGCACGCGTGTCGCCATCTGAAAGCAGACGCGCTGCAGGGTGAATGTGGTCTAAACCGGTGCTTCTCAACTGCAGTCTCCGGGGCCCACCGCTCTGCATATTGTCTACATCTACCTTATTTAACGCACCCCCATTCAGATCATCAGCTCATTAGGAGATAGGTCTGAACCTAGTGTCAGATTCAGAAACAAAAAATGTGCAGAGCAGTGAGCCCTGAGGACTGGAGCTGAGAAACACTGGCCTAAACTACAGTGGAGTCTCTCTGTGTGTGTGTGTGTGTGTGTGTGTGTGTGTGTGTGTGTGTGTGTGTGTGTGTGTGTGTGTGTCTGTGTGTGTGTGCGCTGAGAGTCTTGTGTTTGCAAAACAAAACATTATTAACCTACACACTGTACAAATCATCAATAGTTGCATGAGCAACTCCATGAGCGTTAGAGACGAGGTGCTGACATCCCATCAGCACATTCAGCCCTTACTACAGTTACTGCAGTCATTGACACACACACACACACACACACACACACACACACACCCCATCCTACAGTTCATATAACTTCATCATCATCATCATCATCAGACTGAACTCACTGTGAAAAGGAATCAAATGAACACCACAAACATCATGTTGTTCCAAACCTGTCTGAACTAGAACAAACCAGAAGAGAAATGAACTTCTGTCTGAACAAATGAATGCAGATCGATCACGCAGTGAAAGTCAATGACAATAAGCATGTGACTCATGCTTCTGAATAGTGGTGCAACAGATCACAAAACTCACGGTTCGGATCACATTACAGTTCAGCAAAAACAAATGTAATTCCATTTATTACACGTAGGGCTGCTTGATTATGGCAAAAATCATAATCAATTATTTCTGGTGAATATTGTAATCACGATTATGAGTGGTCCAGAATTTATATGATTGGTTAAAGATAGCAATACAATAGAAAAAAAAAAAAAAAAAAAAGATGGTGAAAGAATGGAAAGAAATTTTTTTTTGGGAGGGATTTAATGTAATTAACTGAATGGAAAATAAAACAGCACCGTCTCCACTGTAATAATTAAACATGTTTGTTTCTTATAAAAACTACAAAAGTCCATCTGTCAAGAGCAGTGAGTGAATTGTCTTTTGTTGTTTGATGAACATTAACTGCAAAGACTACAGAAGGAACATTACTTGTGGCCGCTTTAAGAGCTGCACGGATCCAATTTACTGTTAAAGACGTATTTTCATTTTCAGCTGTTTACATTAAATTGAGACAACTGACCAAGGATTACACAAATAATCACCAAACGCTGCATTTTGACATATTTGCATGAATTTGACCATTTAGGTAACATCTTAAGCTAAACGTTCACTTTACTTGTCTGTGTTCTGTTCCGTCTCTGAGTGCAAACACAGAACAGCGCACATATGCTCAATGTATTGCTGCTTTCATACGGCTTTCTCGTGCCACAGCGCCTACAGTTTTGTCCACCACCCTTCTTCTGTCATCATATTTTACAGGGAAGACAAAATGCTCCCATACATGCGATTTGAAAGACACAGGAGGCTTTTGGAGTTCTTCTGTTCCTCCGCTGGCCATTGTTGATTAACATGCCCTGTTCACGTGAACACCACTTCTCTGTGTAATTAATTACTTAAAAAGCAATACCAGCAGAAAACTTTTTCTATGCGATTGTTAAAAATTTAGGATTTAATTTAGGATTATCTACAAGTTAAAAAAAAAAATTATTAATTGGCGGGTCACGTGCGTCCCGAACCGTGTGTCGTGATCCGCATGGATCAACTGCGATCTGTTGCACCCCTACTTCTGAATCACATGACAAGACTGAAATCTGAACATTACAGGATTTTGGATTTCATTCATCCATCCATCCATCCATTCATTCATTCATTCATTATTTATTGCCATATCAGCTGCAATGGCTCCCTCATGGCAAAACAGAATTTTAAAACAAATTAATAAATATTTAGGATTTCATAAAGGCATGTCAGTGAGACGCAGCAGCTGAACTAGTTTGAGCAGACGCAAGGCAGCGTCACACAGGTCTGTTGATGTCAGACAGATGTGTGTCAGCAGGTGCAGTGAACTCTGACCTCAGTCTGTAGGCTGGAGTTGTTCTGGCTGCTGTTTCTGTAGGAGGTGTGTATCAGCAGAGGCCTTGCACGCTCAGAGACCCCGCCTTCTTAACCTCCACACACACACACACACACACACACACACACACACACACACACACTCACTCGTGTCTTACCCCTGTGTGCGGTGGAGCTGGTTTGTGTCCAGGGGCGGCAGGAGCGCGTGCAGCAGGGGCAGGCGGAGCGGCAGTGACGGTCTGATGGTACACCGGTACAGTGGGCATCACAGCGGGCTGCTGTCCACCTGATGAGCGCAGGAAGTCCTCAGAGATGATCTCCTTTATTCTGGCCACTGCCTCTGACACAACAACAACCTCCTGTTCAGTTTCACTCCATGCGGTAAAGCACACTACTTAGTAGTGAGTTACTGATAACTACTAGTAAGTGACTAGTAAATAAAGCTGACTGATCATCATTATTATAAATGTTCCTCATGTAAACCTTATCATGATGATCACATCACAATTACATCTAAATGTGTAACAGAACATTAAACCAAGTACTTCAGTCACTGAACAGAACGTGTGTGTGTGTGTGTGTGTGTGTGTGTGTGTGCGCACGCTTCTATCAGTGCACCTGCAGTGTTTATTACCAAAATAAAAAGTGTATTGATAATGTACTCATCCCCATGTCATCCAAGATGTTAGTGTCTTTCTTCAGTCACAAAGAAATAATTTTTTTGGAGGAAAACTTTTCAGGATTGTTCTCCATATAGTGGACTTCAATGGTGCTCAACGGATTGAAGGTTAAAAATGCAGTTTCAGTGCAGCTTCAAAATGACTCTAACCGAGGAAAAAGGCTCTTATCTAGTGAGATCTGTTATTTTCTAACACAAAAAAAAAAAGGTAATTTATGATCCAACTGCGATCCTTGGATTATGATCCAAAATCGTCCTACATCGCTGCAGAAGTACTGACCCAGTGTTTACAAAGAGAACGTACAAAAAAAGGTCAAAGGTGGTTTTTTTTTTTTTTTTTTTACAAAAAACGTCAAAAAAAACAAACGGCGATGTAGGACGATTTTGAAATTGGAAAAGCACATGCGCATTGCAGAGCTAGACAAGACCAGCATTTGAGGTTAAAAAGTATATTTATATATAAAATTAAATTTAAATATATATTATTATGATTTTTTTTTTTTTAAGAAACTGACTTGTTTCACTAGATAAGACCCTTATTCCTCTGGAAGCTGGGATTGTTTAAAGCTGAACTGAAACTGTGTTTGTTTTTGTTTGAGGAAAATATTAATTTCTTTGCGACTGAAGAAAGAAAGTCATGAATATCTTGGATGACATGGGGGTAAATTATCAGGATTTTTTTTATTCTGAAAGTGGAGTGATCCTTTAAAGCTTCACAATGTCTATAATGTAATGGATCACACTGATCAAGCGCTTTAGAGTGTAAAATGCTCAGTGAATGCACGTTTACACCCGTCTCACATTTAGTATTGCTCTGTGGAAAACAGAGACTGAGCTCCAGCACTTACTGTTGACATCCTCCTGACGGCGGCCCTGCACATGCAGATACAGCGGCCTCATCCTAAACACAGACAGAGCATGAGAAAGCAGACGACACACACGCAACACACACACTCACACGCTATACCCACACGCCTGCGCAGCCGCTCCTGTCTGCGTCGCTCACATACAGGCCTTTAGTGGACACCACTGCGCCGCTCAGCTGACCGATCTACAGCACACACACACAGCAGAGAGTCAACACACGTGTGCAGACACACACCAGCGTCACGCATACGTGTGTGTGTGTGTGTGTGTGTGTGTGTGTGTGTGTTTGAGAGAGAGACGCCACGCACCTCATCCTGAGTCTTCCCTTTGGTCAGCAGGTTCCTGCACTCCATCGGAACGTCATTTATGTCGACTTCAGCCACGATGAGCTCATCAGCGGCAGGAAGAGCGGCGGGCGGCGCCTGCAAACACAAACGCGTGAGTTCACGGAGTGACAGCGGTGCATCATGGGATGTGCGGCTGGGGGACGGTCAGTACTTTACTGGGCAGCGGCTGCAGCGTTTTCAGTTTGCCTTTGGCCATCAGCATGGCGTTGATTTTAGCCGCCATCGCCGCCGCCATCTCCACGCCGCCCCGCGCAGGCTCCGACGCTCCTGCGGGTGACGAGACCGAGCCGCGGGACTCATTCGGCAGGACGTCCGCTTTGGGGCGATCCCATCTGCTGTTCAAACACCTGTGGAAGACAGAGAACAATCAAGTCACCTGATATAGCACTTTTTACAATACAGATTGTCAATTATCAAATGTGACCCTGGACCACAAAACCAGTCATAAGTGTACATTTCTCAAAACTGAGATTTATATATAATCTGAAAGTTGAACAAATAAGCTTTCCATTGCTGTATGGTTTGTTAGGATCTGACAATATTTGTCCGAGATACAACTATTTG
>CM065127.1:137500-157500 GCA_033026305.1 Cirrhinus molitorella
ACGCCAGTTACTTTTTGTTTCCTTTATGTATTTAATCCCATTTTATTAACCAATGGCTTTGCTGCTGACCTTTGATCCAATTCAACCGTACACTGCAAAAATACTTTACTTACTTTGATTTTCTGTCTTGTTTCCAGCCAAAATATACAAAAATTCTTAAATCAAGAAGGATTTTCTAGACAAGTAAATTATTTTCTTGTTTTCAGAAAAAAACAAGTCAAAATTAAGTGAGTTTTTGCTTATAATCTGCCAATGGGGTAAGCAAAAAACATCTTATTTCAAGCAGAAAACAAGATTATTTTGCTTACACCATTGGGAGATTATTTTGCTCGTTTCAAGCAAAAACACACTTAACTTTGAAACAAGACCAACATTTAAGTAAGAAAGGCATTTATTGCAGTGTACTAATAACTAACATTAGTGTTTTTTTTCTCATTGCTGAAGAGTGTTGAACTTTCTTTTCCTACAGTTCTACTGTACAGACGTCAATTTAAATTTTCCTTTAGTCTTAGGTTTATTCACTTCATTTCATTTTGGTGTGAAAGGGCTTTTACATTTGCTAAGAATTAAACTTTTTTATATTAAAAACAAGCAAGCCCTGCCCAGATTTAAAAAGTAACGCAAAAGTAACGTAACATTACTTTCCATAAAAAGTTTAGGAAGTAATGCAATATTGTAACGCATTACTTTTAAAAGTATCTTTCCCCAACACTGCACACGTCCAGCTCACATTTCACCCCAAAATCTTACACAACATAAAAGCGAATCCTGGATTTTGTGACAATGGAGCACCTGAGTCTCACCTGGACGTTAGTTTTGATTACTGTAGTTTCATTTATTCTTGTAGTTCTGCTTTACAATAAAAAATAGCTTTTTTTTATTAAATCAAAAAGGGAAGTACAACAAATACTACAATGATGTAGAAATACTTTACAATTTAAATAACTTCTTTTGACATTACAGATGAGAATTTAAAGAGGAATTTAAAGAGGTAATTCATCATGAACGCAAAAAAAATCATAATGGTCCTAAATACAAAATATAAACTAATTTTTCTTGTAATTTGGGAGCGAAGCACGATGTCCACTCGACTGCGTCCGCTCGCCGATCCGGAGGAAGATGGTCGAATCTGAAGTGCTGGTCAGAAATCCGTATGTTCAGCTTCACGATGGAGTAAATCACTGCGGCGGCGTCTGAACCCAGAGACGCAGAACGAACCCCATAAACTAAACCCTGATGGAGAGACAGAGAGGATCCGGCGGACGCTTCTTCTTCAGCGCTGGCGTCTCACGGACGGACAAAAAACACATGAAGAATGAATGATCATCCCTCTCCGAGGAGTCTGAGATGCTTTACATCGTTCCAGTGTAAAATTGATCATCTATAAAAATATTGAGATTTGCTTCATATAACGTGAGCGTGTTAAAAACCGCAGATGTCCGTCGCGGGGCAGCGGCGCGTGAGCCGTATAAATAGAGCGTATAAAATAAGGCAGCAGTCTCGTCAGTAGATCGACCACATAGAAAATCTCTGGAGGAAAATCACTCGAAGTCTTCACAGATGCTCGCGTCCACGTACGAAAATAAAAACGTGATGTTTCCTGTCTGAGTCTGCGGATATTAAATACAATAACATCATCATCATTCGTGTTAATCACCTTTGGCGTTTAGATCATCTCTCATTATTAGCTAACGTGATTCTCATCATTAGTTATTAATAATCAAGGAAAAAAACAAGAAACGGCTGGACCAAAATAAATAGCGCTCCACAGACGCGTTTCTGTCGCCGTCGAGCCGATCGCTAGTGTTTCTTCACAGGAGGAGATTACTCAAAGGTTAGCTCTTCCTCGTGTGTGCGTTACTCCGGCGGCGGACGCAAGCTGCGGAGCTTCCTCTCATCCAAACCCTTCCAGTATTTGAAGTTGTTGTCCAGATGCTGCATTAGATTGGGCAGATCGGCAAACGCTGGAAACAGAGAAAGTGATTATTACCGTCAACATCATTTTGATAACATTCAGTACATCTTACAGCAGGGATCCTCAAATCTGGCCCACAACATCCACTTTCCTGAAGTAGTAGTAGTAGTATCTTTTATTTAATGCCGTGTCAGCTACAACGGCTATTTTCATGGCAAAAACAGTTCAATAAAATACAAATAAGGTACACACAATAAAAACATTTAAACAAATAACCATCATTAAAACAGACTCCTGACCTTAATGTGTGATGACAAATCTGACTGGATTATTACAATTAATGGCAAAATGAATGTTTGGAAATGTAAACTGATATTCCCTACTGACACACTTTAGCAAAAAATAAAAATAGCTGACTGCAAATCATTTTTTGTTGGTGAAAATACTAGTGGCCTATAACTTTTGCACAGTATTGTATATCGGTTCGAAATATCGGTTATCGGTTTACTTGATCTGTAATAATGGACATCGGCTCTGAAAAACACATATCGGTCGACCCCTAATTATGACAGTAATACAATATAAATCTAGTTGAGATGATGTTTCGTACCGTCCCAGGCGTCAAACATGTCGGTGATGAAGTAGTCGATGAAGGAGATCTGGGATTTGGGAATGCTGCAGGTGTTGCGATCAAACACTGGCATCACCACCGGCAAACCCTGCTGCTTCTCTTCATCCGTCTGCAAAACAGAGACACCACTCTTCACTGACTGCGATAATACTCTCATGTTAAGACCACTTTATGTCACTGAAGATATAATCCTAATATAACAGTATAATAATGCAAGGTGGCCTGCACACTTTCAAATCACAACAAACTTTCAATTCTTAAGAATATTTAGATCATGCATATTAAGTACTAAAATTAAATATCTTAAAAATAAATAAATATCTTGAATAAACAGTAAACAAACATGTTCTAACAAAAAATAGAAAAAATAAAAATGCACAAAGAACTTTGGAGATTTTTCCATCTACAGATTTGTCCATAAGGACACAGATCCCTAAACAAGGCCATATCTGCAGATAAAACTATTTTTGTAGAAGCATTTTTAAAAATTGAAATAGCACCTCATGACTACACCACATTATGTACGAGAAGATGCAGCTATCTTTGAGGACCTACGTCGACACAATGCAATCTCTAGCTCCTTACTCTAAACCTAACCTTTACCCAATTATAACCTGGGGCCAGATTCACAAACATCTTCTTAAGAAATAAATTAAGAAATTTCCTAAGATAAATTCTAAGAAGTTTGTAAGAATGTTCTTAAGTGCAATTCTTTATTTTTTTTAAGAAGTTCTCAAATAGGTTCTTAAGAACATCTTAATTTTTTCTTAAGAAGAAAATGCCACATCTTTATTTGTGTGAACACATGGCTGAAGACGCATCGATAAACTCACACACTAGGATTGTCTTTCTGCGGTTTCTGCAGATGATCCTAATAATCATAATAAGCCTGTTTTCGTCACGATCTTGATTGGCGCTCGGCTTCACGTTTTTAATGCGCCGTGTTTTTGAACAGTTTCCTTTAAAGAGTCTGTCTTAATCTTCAACCATCTGTTTTATTCATTTTGGTGTTGTGTTTTTGCGCCTCATCCGAATGAACGCTTCCGCTAACGTTATGTGCATTCATCTGCGCTAAAGACGGCCCAAGATTATGTCGTATTTATAGGCTAAATAAAATAACAAATGCTCAACCAAACCTCACTATCTGACTCGTCTCTGTAGAGCTGCTACTGAGTTTTGATGTCAGCAAAAACAGGGTCCCATCATGAGCGATCATCGAACTCCTGCACATCTCTATTATCAGTCCTAATATCTATTATATGCAGCTAGCTGTTGAAATGCTTAAATATAACAATTCATTTGAAATAACCCAATAAATCCATTAAATAATTCATACTTTTTGGGATTTAAGACAGGTTTGGGGCTATCCTAACTTTAAGAAGTTATTTATGATGGTTTTTAAGAAGATTCTTTTCAAGAATTTGAATTCTTCAATTTTGTCTTGAGAACAATCTTAGGTAAAAAGACAAGAATATTCTTAAGAAGAATTTTCAGGAATACAATATATTCTTAACTTTTTACTTAACTTGGAAAATAAGAAGCAAATGGCAGTTAAGAAGAAATTTCTTCTTAAGAATGTTTGGTGAATCTGGCCCCAGATCTCTAGAACCAAGGCCCTTAAAGGGGTCTCAGAAAGAACACACACACACACACACACACCTGTGCAAAATACTCCTCTGAGATGCGTCCGGCCCACTCGATGCACAGCTCCAGCAGCCTGCAGGGGTTCGAGATGTCAGCACATTTGATCAACATCCGCTTTACTAGGATCCGGTTCTCTGGAGCCGTCAGGATGCTCTTCACCGAGTCCTCATCACCGTTACCCTACACACACACACACACACACACACACACACACACACACACACACACACACACACACCAGAACACACACACACACACACACACACACCAGAACACACACACACACACACACACACACACACACCAGAACACACACACACACACACACACCAGAACACACACAGACACATGCAGACATCACAAATAATGATTGTTCAAATGGGCAGCAAGATTTAAACTCATATTACGGTTATTTAGTTACCATAAAAAATATTGTTTAGACTGAGACATTATATTAGATTGTTTTTTATATATTTTTTTTTTCATGAAATCATGCAACAGCTTTTATGTTGTGAAAAAACATTATGGGTTTATCTGTGTGGGAGAGAGAGAGAGAGAGAGAGAGAGAGAGAGAGAGAGAGAGAGAGAGAGAGAGAGAGAGAGAGAGAGAGAGAGAGAGTATTTGTGTGTGTGTGTGTGTGTGTGTGTGTGTGTGTGTGAGATTCTCACCCCATTCTCCTCCAGTGCTGCCAGTGGTTTGTTGATGCTGTTGACAAACTTGTTGACGTGTTCAAAGTGTTTGGTCATCTCAGTGGCGAGGACCATGTCTATGACGGCCTGCCGGAGCGTGCGGTACTCATTCCTGTGAGAGAAAGAAAGCAGCGTCAGCGAGTGTGTGTCAGATGATCTGATCAATACAAGAGTAAACAGAATCTGAAACACTGAGATCCCATCACTGAGAGCACATCCACCAGCAGATCACATCATACTGTGAACACACACACACACACACACACACACACACACACACACACACACACACACACACACACACACACACACACATACACAAACACATCCTGAACCTGCTCACCTGACAATCACCCACTGCACTAAAACAAGAGGAAAATCACCATCCAGCTGAAACACTCAGATCATCTGCAGTGATCAGTGTTGGGGAAACGCATTACAAGTAACACAAGTTACGTAATAATATTACTTTTTTCAAGTAACTAGTAAAAGTAATGCATTACTTTTTCCATTTACAAGAAAATATCTGAGTTACTTTTTCAAAAAACTAACGCCAGTTACTTCTTGTTTTCTTTATGTATTTAATCCCATTTTATTAACCAATGACTTTGCTGCTGACCTTTGATCCAATTCAACCGTACACTGCAAAAATACTGTTCTTACTTAGATTTTCTGTCTTGTTTCCAGCCAAAATATCAAACAATTCTTAAATCAAGAAGGATTGTCTAGACAAGTAAATAATTAATTTCTTGTTTTCAGAAAAACAAGTCAACATTAAGTGAGCTTTTGCTTAGAACAAGCAAAATAATCTCCCAATGGGGTAAGCAAAATGTATTTATTTTATTATATATTTTTAATTATTATTTATTTAAATTATTTATTTAAAACTCACTTAATTTAGACTTTTTCTGAAAACAAGAAAATAATTATTCACTTGTCTAGAAAATCCTTCTTGATTTAAGAATTTTTAGATATTTTGGCTGGAAACAAGACAAAAAAAATCTAAGTAAGAAAAGCATTTTTGCAGTGTACTAATAAACAAAACTTACTTTAGATGAACTAACATTTGTGCTTTTTTCCTCATTGCTGAAGAGTGTTGAACTTCCTTTTCCTACAGTTCTACTGTACAGACGACAATTTAATTTTCCTTTAGTCTTAGGCTTATTCACTTCATTTCATTTTGGTGTGAAAGGGCTTTTACATTTGATAAGAATCAAACTTTTTAAGTTAAAAACAAGCAAGCCCTGCCCAGATTTAAAAAATAACGCAAAAGTAACGTAACGCATTACTTTCCAACTTAGTAACGTAATTAGTTACTTATTTGAGAGTAACGCAATATTGTAACGCATTACTTCTAAAAGTAACTTTCCCTAACGCTGGCAGAGACTGATGTAGACGTTCATAGAGCTACAGCAAAACACAGCGTTTGAAATAGAGGCATAAATAACTCAGCTATACCTCTCCATGTTCTTGAAGATGTTGCACTTGTCGTCTCGGGTGGTGATCTGGAAGGCGAGCGCGGCGTGGTGGCTCTCCAGGACGGCCGTGTCGTTGTACAGTATGGCCAGTTCACTTCCTGCGTTACACAGGAAGGAGTTTGTCCGTCCAGGATGATCGACGTCGTGCACCGTAGCCGCGATCAGAGCCGCCACCTCGTCTATGGGGTCCAGACTTTGCTGAGAAAGAAACACACGGAAACACATGAAGCTGCGGCGAAGCTGAGCTGCGATCACCGTTGCGTCTTTCGTTAGCATACGCCATCCGTCAAGTCTACTGCTAGTCAACGCTGTCTGTGAAAGAAGCCACAAACCACATCCCAAAAACAAATAACAGGACACAAACAGCAAGGTTAAGTGAGGATCAGCTGAACCCGTTCTAAAAGCACATCACAAGACACAATCAGCACTGATGCAGGTTCACTCTCACATTCATCAGTGCAGCTGGATTTCATAGACAGGGGTCCCACTCGAAGCCAAATGTCAAATTCCCTGACTTTCACTGACTAAAAAGCTAAATTTCCATGACCTATAATGAACAGATCCATCCATTGGACAGCTTTATTTACTTGTTTACAGATGTTTTTAGTACAAAACACACATACACACTTTTTTGCACTTTGATATTTGTGACCCTGGAGCACAAAACCAGTCTTAAGTCACTGGGGTATATTTGTAGCAATAGACAAAAATACATTGCATGGGTCAAAATGATTGATTTTTCTTTAAAGCCAAAAATCATTAGGATATTAAGTAAAGATCATGGTCCATAAAGATATTTTTTTAATAGCATGATTGGCAAATTTTTAACATTTTCCTACTGTAAACATCAAAAAAAAAATTTGAAAAGTAATATGCATTGCTAAAAACTTCATTTGGACAACTTTAAAGGTGATTTTATCAATGTTTTTATTTTTTTGCACCCTCAGATTGCAGATATTCAAATAGTTGTATCTCAGCCAAATATTGTCCCGTCACAACAAAACATCAATCGAAAACTGGTTTTGTGGTCCAGGGTCACATTTCTCTGTACTATTTCTACAGAAATTAATTTTTGTTTTTTATGATTTTCAGGGGTTAAACAAATTCAGTCTTTTTATTTCTTCACATTTAGTTTTTGCTTTTCTATCATCTACTTTTCACACCCAGTCTTTGAAGTGGTCATTTTGTAGCCAAAGATCTTGAAATCTAAATTTTTCCTGCATGTTTGCCTTAGATATCAGCTACAGCCTTGTGACTGCATTTGACTGTAGTGAATGACGGCTGACGAGCGGGAAGAGAATAAAATATTGGCAGCATTTTTGAGATGTTTTCCAGTGAAACACTATATTCAGTGTTCAGTATAAACCTCTAGCTCAGTGCTTCCCAATCCTGGTACAATGCAAATTTTGGATGTAATCAAAATGTAATTCATCAGCTCATTAGAAAAGTCTCCAAGACCTCAAAGGTGTGTGTCAGACAAGAGTAATATCAAAAGTGTGCAGTGCAGGGGATTCTCCAGGAGCAGGATCAGGAGCCGCTGCTCTGGCCTCAGGGCTCTGGCGTGTTTGCGTGTGCCGTGACTCGTGTGTGCGTTCACCTTGACGCGCTCCTTGCACAGGAAGTAGGCGGTGGCGTGCAGCACGTCTGCGGCGTGTGTGGAGTTGTGGTAGGAGTTGCTGGAGTGATAATTGGCCTCGATGATCTGCAGCCAGGAGCGCAGCGTCGCCTCCGGACAGCTCAGGAACTCACAGACGCCGAACCGCGAGAAGATCTTCAGACCCAGAAATGTTAAAGGCCTGAAAATAAACAGCGTGAGGCGTGAGGACCGGCTGCTTATCTGACATTACACACACACACACACACACACACACACACACACACACACACACACACACATACAGAATCTACACCAACCCTACAGGAGTGTGTTTAGATGTTGAGGAGTAAACTGTCAACAGAAGTGAGCTCAATGAGACACACAACTGGAAAAACCACTACCAACCAAATCAAACCAGTAAACAAAGTACATCATGTTCACGCTTTCTTATGTTTTGTGTTTGTCAAGTCACCCTTACTATTATAGTGCTTTATAGCAGTGTTCATTCTGACAGAAAATTTGGATTTAGTTTTAGTCATATTTTAGTCATCTGAATTGTTTTTAGTTTTGGTCCAGTTTGGTCCATAAGATTTTAGTCGACTAAATCTACAGTAAATGTAGTCTGCTAAAATCGAATGGGTTTAGTTACAGTGCAATGCATTTATTAAGCATTTCTCTAAAATTTCCAAACTCATTCTATAGGTTTGATATTAAGGTTTAATCATGATAAACAATTTAACTGCGGTGATACACAACATGCCTTAATATTAAAATGAAATCAAACCACTTCTCATAAAGAACATGGTCTTCTTCTGAATGTAATCTCAATGGTTATATCGGCTAATGATGCATTCTTTATAGTCACTTGTTTCCCATATTCTTCATTCTTTCAAACAGACATGTTTATTTCTAGAAATGAATTTAGATTCATCTTTAGGGCTGCGTAAGTGATTCAGTCAAGAGCAGTGAGTGGTTTTCTGTCTTTCTTTTGTTGCTTGATGAACATCAGTGACTCAATAGACACTAAATGTGGCTGCTGTCCCTTTAAAACCCAATGCAATGCACTGATACACTTTCTCTCTACTGTTTACGTTCATTTAAGACGTAATCGGCTGTGTTTATGTGAATACTCATCAAAACGGACAATTCCAGATCATTTTGTGTGTATTTCTCAGTTGCAAAGTGAAAGAGTGTGAGGTGTGTTTTCTGTGTGTTTGCTTCAGTGTCTGCGTCAGAAAACAAGACCCAATTGAGTTCTCTCTTGCGTCGTCAAATTTATCCATATGTCTGCACTTCTCCCACATATTGACATTTCTGAGTGTTTTATTAGACGTGCAGCAAGTGTATTTTAGCTTGTGTTTGTACGCATCTAACCTCTTACTGCGCAACAGATTTTTCTGAATGAATCTCTTTCCAAATCATCCCTCACTAACATTTTCATCTCGTTTTTATTCGTTGATGAAAATGGCAGAAGATTTTTGCTATAGTTTTTGTCATTCAAAAAGAATGTTATCGTTCGTTTTTGTCTGTGAAAAAAATGTTGTTGATGAAAATGATGATGAAAATTATTCGTCAAGGAAATGAACACTGCTTTATACAACACAGATGATGTCAAGGCGTCTCTACAGTGTTAATCAGGGAAAGGTGTGTGTTTCTCTTCACCGCTTCATGGTGGCTGACTCCAGGCTGAAAATATCAAAGTCCCACGAGTCTTCGTTTTCCATCGTCTGAGCAATGCATGGTGGGATATCGTTGAGGGACAGTGGTGTGGTCAGGTGACCTGGGATGTGATGCAGCTCTGAAACACAAACGGTGTGAATAGATGCACAGGAAATGGGGTCAAAGGTCAGAAAGCGGTGAACTCGGCTTACGTTTTGTTGCGAAGATGTACTCGTTTCCTGATAACCTGCGCAGACCGTCCTGCAGGAGAGAAGAGGCGTCAACATCCCACCGACAGAAACAACCGAGATCAGACACTCCTGATTACATGCGTTCATCTCCATACACACTAGACACGCGCCGGTATTCAGGAACGCGGTATATATCGATAATGAATATGCACGGTATTGTTATTTAGAAATACCGAAAATAATTATTTATTAAAAAATATTCCGAATTTTGAATGCATTTTAAGAATACTTTTCCCATGAACTGATTAAATGCATAACAGCGCTGTAAGCTGCGTCGAAGATGCAGGTGCACTTTGATGTAAACGCGCACAGATGAGAAGCACATGGATGAAGGTGAAAGTGTACATTCTCTCTCTGACTGCAGATGGCGCTAAACCACAAATGCAGCGTTACCCCAGAAACAAAGCAGCTGAGCTATTTTATAAAATGTATTTAAATGATTTAAATAGCCATTCAGATTTTTGTGTTTGCAGTGGTTCATCACAGCACCAAACACTTTAATATTTAGACTCAATAGGCTACTTATTTAACATTTTTTACATTATAATCTGGACTACATCATGCCCTAGATATTGTTTAAAAGTGTATTGATTCGTTATTGTTCAGTCACACTTTACTTTAGGGCTTCATTAGTTAACATTAGTTAAATAATTAGTTAAACACCCAATGAAAAATTATTATAAATATTCATTAATCTTAGATAAATCTAATAAAATAATAATAATAATAATAATAATAATAATAATAATAATAGCACATTGTTAAAATCAAAAGTTATATACCTTTTTTAATGAACCTGGGCTAACATGAACTAAAAGTTGTGTTATTTTTAACAAAGATGAATAACTTCTGTAGCAAATGTAGCTTTTGTTGATTGATCATGTTAACTATTAACTAAGGTTAACTAATAAGATCTTACTGTAAAATGATTCCTATTGGTTTTTTAATTCTTTTGCACTTTAATCTGTGTAAAATTTGTAACTTCATACATTTTTGTGTATTGCTTTATTGTGTTTTAATGTTCAGAATTTTTTTTTGTTAACCTCGTAATTGTCACCTGTCCCATCTGTGGGACGCCTACGTTTACTTCACCATTTTACAAACAAATTTTAATCTAATTATGACAAACCATACATTGTTGGAAAGGTCTAGGTAGATAAATAGATATTTTATCATTTTTTTGTGTTACAAATTATGTAGAAAAAAAAATAGTAGATTAATTTATGACAAGAGTGCACTTCTAAAAATCTACTTCATAACAGGAGTTCTGACCTTCTTTGTTGCCTTTTTCCCTATCACGCTTTAGAAATCATAAGAAATTATATATCAGTAGAAAACTTAAAATCTCAAAATTCATCCTTTGAAGACCATTTTAAAATCAGACATTGCACTATGATGGAAAATATACATCAAAATCATATCACAAAATGTTTTTGTTCATGAATTAGAAAAAATTAAGTTTAAATACTGCATTTTCATGTCTATGTTCAAAAATGGGAGTGGCAGTTAAAGGGTTAAACCGGTTATACTGCATTATGACATACATTTTTTAAAAATACTGCATACTGTGCAACATGAAAATTTGATACTGGCATACCCCTAATACACAC
Source organism: Cirrhinus molitorella (assembly GCA_033026305.1). Taxonomy (NCBI): domain Eukaryota; kingdom Metazoa; phylum Chordata; class Actinopteri; order Cypriniformes; family Cyprinidae; genus Cirrhinus; species Cirrhinus molitorella. The sequence goes on from CM065127.1 coordinate 148,976, forward strand.
ACACACACACACACACACACACACACACACACAGAGTAAAACAGTGAGGATCAGAGGCGCTTTGAGACTTACGGTCATCAGGCCGCCCACCAGGTCGTTGGTGTGAGGATCTTCCTCTTTAGTACCGAGCTGAGGAGAGTATAACTCTGTCGTCCGCAGGATCTCCAGCACACGGTCCAGCGCTTCAGCTACCGGCATCGGACTGCTCTCCTGAGCCGCATTGATGATGTTTATCACCTACAGAAACACGGCAGAATTAAAACATGAGCCCACAGAACCACAACACACACACACACTCACTCACACACACACACACACACACACACACACACACACTCACTCACTCACACACACACACTCACACTCACTCACTCACTCACTCACTCACTCACTCACTCACTCACTCACTCACTCACTCACTCACTCACTCACTCACTCACACACACACACACACACACACACACACTCACTCACTCACACACACACACACACACACTCACTCACTCACTCACTCACTCACTCACTCACTCACTCACTCACTTTAGTGATGGGAGCTTCAATAGTCATGGAGTGGATTCTGGCCATAGACGAGTGTCTCCTCTGAGAACTTCCTGCTAAACACAAGAAGATCTGAAAACATCCTTCACTTCACATGCACCTGAGTGCAGGGGTCAGAGGTCAAGGGTTAGTCAGGGATTATTAAAGTTTTCTGACTGTTAGTTGGTGACATGTTTTATAAGCACCTTTCTTTTATAGCGGATCCTAACCCTGACTTAAATCACTCTCATGCACACACCAGTGTTCATTCTGACAGCAAATTTAGATTTAGTTTTAGTCATATTTTAGTCATCTGAATTGCTTTTAGTTTTAGTCGACTAAATCTACAATAAATGTAGTCTGCTAAAATTGAAATGGTTTAGTTACAGTGCAGTGCATTTATTAAGCATTTCTCTGAAATTTCCAAACTCATTCTATAGGTTTGATATTAAGGTTTAATCATGATAAACACAATTTAACTGCAGTGATACACAACATGCCTTAATATTACAATGAAATCAAACCACTTCTCATGAAGAACATGGTCTTCTTCTGAATGTAATCTCAATGGTTATATCGGCTAATGATGCATTCTTTATAGTCACTTGTTTCCCATATTCTTCATTCTTTCAAACAGACATGTTTATTTCTAGAAATGAATTTAGATTCATCTTTAGGGCTGTGTAAGTGATTCAGTCAAGAGCAGTGAGTGGTTTTCTGTCTTTCTTTTGTTGCTTGATGAACATCAGTGACTCGGACAATAGACACTAAATGCGGCTGCTGTCCCTTTAAAACCCAATGCAATGCACTGATACACTTTCTCTCTACTGTTTACATTCATTTAAGACCTAATCGTCTGTGTTTATGTGAATACTCATCAAAACGGACAATTCCAGATCATTTTGTGTGTATTTCTCAGTTCAAAGTGAAAGAGTGTGAGACATGTTTTCTGTGTGTTTGCTTCAGTGTCTGTGTCAGAAAACAAGACCCAATTGAGTTCTCTCTTGCGTCGTCAAATTTATCCATATGTCTGCACTTCTCCCACATATTCACATTTCTGAGTGTTTTATCAGACGTGCAGCAAGTGTATTTTAGCTTGGTTTTGTACGCATCTAACCTCTTACTACGCAACAGATTTTTCTGAATGAATCTCTTTCCAAATCGTCCCTCCATACCTTTTTTGTCTCAATTTTATTAGCAGACAAAAAAAGATTAATGATGAAAGTTAATGATGAAAATGTTTCGTCAATGAAATGAACACTGGCACACACTAAAGATGAGCGGATGTATGATGTGACCAGCTGCTTGACACTGAAGCATCATCAAACCCGAGTCACATGTTTAAGCTAAACCTGGACACTCCATCATAGAGAGAGGCTCTGAGTGAGGGGCAGGGTTTGGGTTGAGGGTCAAAGGTCAGGGGTCAGAAGCGTCATCTCACCATCACTTCCTCTAGAGGTCGTAGAGCGAACGTCCAGCGATCCTTTCCTGCGGTCCTTATGTTTGCTGGACTGCTGAATATCTGACACACAACAACAACAACGATACATCAGCACAGCTGAACACACACACACACACACACACACACACACACACACACACACACACTCTTACTCATGCACAAACTCTCTCTAAGTTCAACACAGTCAAAAACGTAAAAAAAAAAAAAAGTGTGTGTCTTTGGTACCTGTCTGTGATTCGGCCTGGACTCGCTCACAGGACTTTTCTGTCTGGATCAAAACACACAGATGAGTCATGAACATCATCACTGACACAAACGCCTTCTTAGATACGGCTGTCAGACGAATGAACGTCTGCTTACCTTGTTATGATCATTTAAAGGCCTGTTAACAGACACACAGTGCCTGATTTTACTACAGGAGAGACAGACAGACATGTTAACACGTGAACACATGATCAAACTAGAGTCACCTGACCCTTGGCCACATTGCTTTAGAAATAAAAACAAAGACGTCTGTTTTGAATTGAAGCTGAAATCAGTCTTTTGTTTTCAGCAGCAACAGAGTCAATCATTGAAGCAGAAGCAGAAACGCCACGCACCCTCCCTGTCCCACGACAGGCGTCATCTTCACATTCTGCTGCACGCTGTCTCCGTTCTTCTTTTTGGCATAATAAACCCCCTGCCACTCCTGAAACACACACACCCTTATGACAGAGGATCTAAACAGCATACAGAAGCAGGTCTCAGGTCTGATGGAGAATCAAAGTTCGACCCCTGTGTGATGAAAGTCCAGCGTCTGCAGCTTCAAACGCTCCTCCAGCTGAGCGTGTGTGTGTTTGTGAGTGTGTGCGCTCGTGACCTTTGTGTCGTGTGAAGTGATACAGCAGGACTGTTCGCACATTAAACCTCATGTCTTCTTCAGACGGTTCGTACCCTCTGTGGACTTCCCAGAGTTCTTTGCTGCTTAACGTTCCCGTGGCTTACTACTGACATTATTCACAGGATCCTGAACTTACTGCCGTCACGCCGTATGCCAAAGAAACGCTTTGAGCTGCGGGATTATCCTGAGCGATTCAAAGTTTACTTCAAGATGTAGGCTATGGAAACTATGATACTTATGATCAGTGTTGGGGATAACGCGAGTTACGTAATAATATTACTTTTTGCAAGTAACTAGTAAAGTAACGCATTACTTTTTCATTTCCAAGAAAATATCTGAGTTACTTTTTTTAGCTTTTTTTTTGTTTTCTTTATGTATTTAATCCCATTTTATTAACCAATGACTTTGCTGCTGACCTTTGTTGATCCAATTCAACCGTACACTGCAAAAATACTGTTCTTACTTACATTTTTTATCTCATTTCCAGCAAATATATAAAAAAAATCTTAAATCAAGAAGGATTGTCTAGACAAGTAAATAATTTTCTTGTTTTCAGAAAAAAATAGTCAAAATTAAGTGAGTTTTTGCTTAGAAGAAAAAAATCTGCCAATGGGGTAAGAAAAATAATCTAGTCTTCTGCTTGAAATAAGATTATTTTTCTTACCCCACTGGCACATTATTTTGCTTGTTTCAAGCAAAACCTCACTTAATTTTAACTTCTTTTTTCTGAAAACAAGACAATTTTTACTGGTCTAGAAAATCGTTCTTGATTTAAGATTTTAGAAAGAGTCTAGAAATCTTAGCTAGAAAAGCATTTTTTTGCAGTGTGGAGCCACATATTATAAAGAAGATCACTACTTTCTGTGAACTTACTGTACAAGGAACTTTACAGTGCTTTGTGCTGCAAGACGAAGTGGATGAACTTGCCAGCCGCAATCCTGGATTTTGGCTTTTGCTTGTACGGTGGCTCTGAACTGTCAAAACACCTTTAAAAATGTTTAACGCGGATGCAAAAAACGCACAAAAAAAAAAAAAATCTAACCTGATCCAAATTTTTTTTTGATGCACGAAAATTTCAGAGGCGGTGTGCAATGACTGATTGACATAACGTGAGGTTGTATTTATTTTTTTATTAATATTCGGACGAAAATACTCGGTGTGCAATGACCTTAAGGGTTAATAATGACTACTGGTGCTTTGGAAGGCTGTCAGCTCATGCTGAGGATTGTGGGTAATACTTTAAGACTATGAAAACCCATGCGGCAGGCGGCCAGTGTCACAGCCTGGGTCAGTTTCTGAATGTTCATCAGACCTTTTCAAATCAACGCCAGATATATGTGTGTGTGTGTGTGTGTGTGTGTGTGTGTGTGTGTGTGTGTGTGTGTGTGTGTGTGTGTGTGTGTGTGTGTGTGTGTGTGTGTGTGTGACTCACTTTCCCTCTGCGGATGCAGGAGCTGATGTTGTCCAGCAGGTCTGGTTTGTTTTTTTCACTCTTAGGCACTTCAGTGTTTTCCTTCAGCAGTTCTCCGCGCTGGTATCCCATGATGCACTCGTACGCTGGATTGACGTACTGTGACAGAAGCATGCGGACAAACCACATTCACAGTCTCAGTGATCATCTAGAGCTGGTATCTGAGATTATGATCCTGATTGGACTTGTTCTTCCTACCTCAATGAAGATGTGTGTGTGTGTGTGTGTGTGTGTGTGTGTGTGTGTGTGTGTGTGTGTGAGAGAGAGAGTGTGTGTGTGTGTGTACCTGTATGATTTGATCTTCACTGCTGATCTCAATGGCTTCCTGACTCTGTTCCAGTGCAGTAAAAACAGCATTGCAGGCTCTGAGGACACACACAGAATATCATCAGAGAGACTGATCATTTGATAAAGACAAAAAGGCCCATAACTAAAGGAAACAACACTTAGCACTCACCTGAGTTTGATCTGAGCTCGTATTTCTCCATGATGGAGTTGGATGAGTTCATTATAACAGGCCATCATGTTGGAGTTCTCCACATATCGCTGTGTGACGACAAACACAAACACACTCGATTCATACTGTCCTGAGCGAAGCACAGACTATGAAGCGTCATCAACACACATACAGCGCACCGCTTCTAGACACTCGATTTCATGCACTGTTGCCTTCTGAAATATGTGCAATACATAAAAAGTACTTATACAGAAGTATATAACCAAGTATACACTGTGTTTTCAATGTTTGTCACATTTAATTCACGTCTGAGGACACTTAAACACACACTCACCCTGTTAAATCCTGCTGATATCAGCGGCATCACAGTGGCTTCTTCACGATCCGGCCTTCAGAACAAAACACACCGTTTAATAAACCACATGACAACAGAACGACACAGACACTGCCAAATGTGTGACAATATCAAACTACTATGAAACATGTTGAAGTGACTCGTGATGATGTCTCGTGTGTGTGTGTGAGAGATTTGGGCACAAACCTTTTCACTACAGCCACAATCACAGTGTTGTGAGAGCAGCTGATGGCTCGAATTGAGCTGGGAAAAAATGAAATAAAATGAAGATTACAAACAACAACAAACATTTCATAATTTCTCAGACACTCAAACCTGATACAGAGTGTGCCAAATTTTGTATTTTTTTACAAAATTTACAGGCAGGACGCGTAAACGCCTGTGAGATTCCTGCGGATGTAATTTATTGTGATTAAATTGCACTTGAGCTAATCGCTAAGAGTGTGCTACATCTATACCTGGAAACATACAGAACGAGGGGTCCAGAGTCTTCAACGACAATGAATGATGTTTGGTTAAACATTTATTCACACAAGCCCTGATGCTAGGGCTGCTCCATTATGGCAAAAATCATAATCACGATTATTTTGGTCAATATTGTAATCAGGATTATTTAACAGGATTATGAGTGGGCCAGAGCTTTATATGATTGATTAGAGCCCTGCATTTCGGCTTGGTTTTTTACGCCCCTAGGGCTGGTTTTGGCCAATTTTCACGTAATAGTTCAGACGCAGGCCAGCCATCGGGCCTGTTTTAGCCTTCTCCTTATTTTTATATTTTAGACATCCATCAGTTATGGTGATTAAAAAAAAATTGTTTCACTTTGGAGAGCGGCTCAGACGGCGTTTAGAGTCTCAGCAGCAGCAGTGCCTTCAGTGCAGCTTCGTGTTCAAGCAAAAAAACTTGCTGAAAAAGCACCAGCTGACTGAAACTTGCCACAAAGCACCAGCAAAAATAAATAAATATATTTGAATTATTTATGAATAAACACTCGTGTATTCTGAGTCAGTGTCGCAAAGATCCCGACTCGCAATCTCCTCTTTGACGTGCCTTTAGAGAGAAATGCATCTTTACGGATTACATAATGCGAGTTTGTGTTTTCGATTTGTTTTATTTCATTAAGTAATAATTTAAAGCTTTCTATATATGCATTTATCATGTCTGTAAGGCATGTATTTGCAAGGTTTTTTGTTTTGATGGATAATTTTAAATCGTTTCCACTGGAAAAAAAAAATGCAAGTGATGGCGCTGGTGCCTCAATGTCCTGCAAAGCGGCTTTAGCTTCCACTCTCCACACGAACGATTGGATATGAGCCTAATAGCGCACATTTATCTAGGTTTATCGTTTAAACCAACATTGTTTTATACTTGAACTTTTATATAGATTTTATTTTAGTCAAGTCATGATGATTTGAGAATGCAAACTGGTCAAACAGACTAGCCGCTGGCCACTGTTTGTTCCTTTAAAAAAAAAAAAAAACAATTAACAATTTAACAATTTTCCAAATTATCTTAAAAAATGAAACAAAATATAAGCCTAATCACTTTACATTACACACAGAACTGAACTATTTTAATAGCTGAAACAATAGCTAAACCTTCACTTTACTTGTCTGTGTTCTGTTCAGTCTCTGAGTGCATTCACAGAACAGCACAAATTCTCTTTCATGCTTTTAAAAACACAACATCAAATAGACATTAATAAATCAAGCACGGCAGCGAAACTGGGCTTTTATGGAGGAGCAAAAGTGCACCAAAGGGGCCGGAATCAGGAGCAATAATCATTTTAACTCAATTATTGTATTATCATAATCGTTTAAGGCCGAAATCAAAATCGAATTTGAATTTCGATTAATTGCACAGCCCTACCTGATGCTTCTCAATATTACAACTTATTCCATGGAATGTCTGGATACTGGATTCTGATTGGCTGGCAGGTATGCATTAAAATCGTTTAATGCACAGGTAGTTCCAAGTCAGTTTGCACGCAAATACTAGTTTTAACTTGTCTATAAATTTGCAAATAACCATGGAATAAGCGGGATAATCAACCGCTTCGCGTCGGGTGGTTATTAGCCTCCACGTGGTGCATTAAAATCCTTCAATGCACGGCAAACCGTTGATTATCCCTTACTTATTTGATGGTTGTGGGTCATGTTTTACCATTGCACTTCAAATAAACCATATATATATATATATATATACAGAACGTGCAGCTTCATTAAAGATTATGATCAATCTCTTGATTGGTTTCCAGAACCTCTCCAGAAACTCATCTTTCAGCCTCCACATGATCTGCTACTATAGTATTCATCGTTTAGGCTCACATTCTCATTCTACACATCTTCTATATCTTATTAGACAAAATAAACATTTAGATATGCCCTTTGACTAAAATATCATGCAGCATGTTTTAGCACGCTGCAAAAAATGCTTTTCTTACATAGATTTATTGTCTGGTTTCCAGCCAAAATATCTAAAAATTCTTAAATCAAGAAGTTTCTAGACAAGTAAAAATTTTTGTCTTGTTTTCAGTAAAAAGAAATTAGAATTAGATGAGTTTTTGCTTAAAACAAGCAAAATAATCTGCCAATGGGGTAAGCAAAATAATCTTATTTCAGGCAGAAAACTAGATGATTTTGCTTACCCCATTGGCAGATTATTTAGCTTGTTTTAAGCAAAAACTCCCTTAATTTTGATTTCTTTTTACTGAAAACAAGACAATTTTTACTTGTCTAGAAACTTCTTCTTAATTTAAGGATTTTTAGATGTTTTGGCTGAAAACAAGACAATGAATCTAAGTAAGAAAAGCACTTTTTGCAGTGCAATACTTTGGTCCGTGTTCCAGAAACGGAGAGACTGTAAATTCAAACTGTTATGAGCATGCTATCATTCGGATGAACTTACAGACAGATTTTGATCTTACAGCTCTTTCAGATGACTGAACGGAAGCACACATGACTGATGTGATCTCACAAACATCAGGACTACAGAATGAGATCAACCCAAATATGTGCAGAGCATCAGCTCACCACACAATACGACATTCACAAGATTCGTTCACACGAATCCAAACCACCCGTTAATGCAGATCTTCATGTCTGGAGATACGCACCGACAGAGCGCTTCAGCGTCAAAGTATCTGGAATGTCTGTGGTCGAGGATGATCAGATCGTGGTTCTTCTCTTGGAAACTCTCCAGCGCCGCTTCTGGCGTTCGGGCCACGTTACACCTGAAGCCGGCCCTTTCACACGCCCAGCAGAAGCTGTTACTCTGAGCGTCGTCTTTGGCAAACACTAACAGCACCTACAACACACACACACACACACACACACACACACAGAGCTGTCATCAGTGTCCCAC